>MDKH01028760.1:0-49869 GCA_005239495.1 Nicotiana undulata
ATATTTGATTATATGTACTCATGCTGCACTTTCTTTCTTTTTTTGCACTTGATTGTGCAGGTGGTGAAGTACGTCCGTCTGCTGATAGGTACTGATCGCGGTGTCACTCCATACGGTGAGCTGTCTTCTTGGCGTCATCCTGACAGCACCTCTGGAGCCTTCTAGTTCCATTTTGCTCAGTCTTTTGTTTCAGACTGCGGCTTGTATTTTTGTGTATATATTTCAGTTGTTGTATCTATGTCGCCGCCCGTTGACATTGTGACACTAGTCCTGGCACACACTTGTTGTAGTTATGTTGGTAATTTGGGGTTGTATATATATTGGGCTTAGCTGTGGCTCAGCTTGTTTCTACGGCCTTACCCCATACCGTTGATTATATTCCGCACTTTGGTTGTTATAGTTGTACGTTGGCTTTCCAAACCTCGCCGTTAGGTGCCATCACGACCTGAACCGGTTTTGGGTCGTGACACGGAGATTGGCATGAAGAACCCTTGAGAGGTGAGTGAGCCGCATTCCGGTTCCCTTAAAGGCCTCAAGGTAGTGATACCCGGCGTAGGAAGAGAGTCATGAAGCTAGGAGAGTGGTGAGACCACCATAATTTCCAGCAAAGCGACGGCAGGTGAGAGCTTAGGTTAGCAGAGAGAGTTGAGAGAGATGAGAGATGTAACGGCGGAGGAGATAGAGATAAATGAGAGGGGAAGGGGGAGGTCATTAGGTTAAATTAGAAAAGGGGGAACATGGACCGTTGATCAATTTTGATCAACGGCAAAGATTAAACACATATTGGGTCGGGTAGGATTTTGGGCCTCTTTAATTGGGTTGGGATCAGATTAATTTAGGCTATAAATGAAATACAAGTGGCGAGTTGTTAAATATCCAATTAAATTAAATAAAACAATTTATAAAATAGCCAATAATTGTGCAAAAATGATTTTTATGCATAGAAAATAGTTAAAAATGATTACGCACTATTTTAAGATACAAATAATTAGTTTCTGGATAAAAATAGCATAAAATCATATAATTGGGCTATAATTGCAAAGTCATTGCAATTATAGCCAAAAGGTGCCAATTTGACTAATTGTGAAATAATTTTACCTTAATAAGACCCTAAATAATTAATGAAACCAAGAAATGCTTTAAATCATTTGTAATGCAAATTTTATAATTATTTATTGGAAATAAAATGTTGAATAATTTAATATAAATATAGGAAAATTATGGAAAAATATCAATTGCCATTGATACATGACTTTGAATCTATATATGCAATTATAACATATTTTGAGGAAAAATTGGGTATCAACAGCTACCCCTCTTTTCCCGGAAAAGATGAAAGAGTTTGTCGGGTAAAGACATGATGGCCAATTTTGACCGAGCGAAATGGTTTGAGAGATTTAGGCTGCACCCTGGCTTCTGAGTGTCCTATATATCCCTGGTTTTACAGGAATCAAGCCGTGTGTAGTTCCAGATCCATTGGCAAGTATACCAATGGAGTTATCCCAAGAACGGACGCAATATCTAGGGCTGGATAAATTAACCATTTTACGGGAGTAGTTATGTTTGATATGGATGGGAGAACCGTAGCGAGTTCGCTCCTGCTGGGGATAGCCGTCACTTGCCGGGTTACCTGCAAATAAAGACAATACAAGCGTATACTGTGTGTAAATTTTGAACATGATGCAAGTTCCTGTTGGACTATGAATGTTGTCTTTGGACGGTTAAGGATGACGTCCTTAGACCATGACGTCCTGGGCCATGAATTGTTTGATGAGAGATTCGCAGGCCATGAAATGAAGTTCTCGGGCCATGACGATGGTGCCTCCGAACAATGACGCCTTTGAATAATGATATGCAAGATTGAGAGATCATCGGGCCATGACATAGAGTTCTCAGGCCATGAAGATGGTGCCTCCGAACAATGACGCCTTTGAATAATGATATGCAAGATTGAGAGATCATCGGGCCATGACATAGAGTTCTCAGGCCATGAAGATGGTGCCTCCGAACAATGACACCTTTGGACAAGTTGGCGATATTTCAGCCTATGAGATGCAATAGCATGACGCTGACAAGACAAATCTTAGTCTTGCGATTTAGAGGGCAGATCATAGCCGGAAAGAGAAGCGAAGTAAATAATGCTCGAGAGACAGCGCTTAGTCTCGGCGAAAAGTGAATTGGAGGCAGAGCTTAGCCTCATGTAGGGTAGGAAGGCAGAGCTTAGCCTTATGCAGAGGGAAGGCAGAAAGTTAGCCTAATGCAAATGGAGCTAGAGCTTAACCTCATGCAGAATGGAGACAGAGCTTAGTCTCATGCAGAGGAAGGCAGAAAGTTTGCCTTATGTAGAGTGGAGACAAAAAGTTAACCTTATGCGGAAGAAGGCAGAAAGTTAGCCTTATGCAAATGGAGGTAGAGCTTAACCTCATGCATAATGGACACAGAGTTTAGTCTCATGCAAATGAAAGGCAGAAGATTAGCCTTATGCAGAGGAAGGCAGAAAGTTAGCCTTATGCATAGGAAGGCAGAAAGTTAGCCTTATGGAAATGGAGGCGGAGCTTAGCCTCATGCAGAAGATTAAATAATAATTGACAGTAGAATTTCTTAGCTGGTAGTAGATTGTCGTATTGCGATTGTTATGAGCCTTGTGACTGCGGAGCACATTATTCTTTGTGCTGATAACAAATGCCGGAAAGTGCGATGGTTTTCATGTCTTTGAACATGTTCGTTCTTTGTGCGGACAGTGAACTTTAGCATTTGCAACTTCGTTGAAATTTGTGACTTTTCTGCGTGTTTGTTCTTTTTCCCTGCATCCAAAGAAAAATCGTGAGTTCTGTAAATGGGGAAGGTTGGTTCGTATCCGCACTGGCTCTACTTGACTCGTATGCTTGGTTTGATGATCCTGCACATATCATCGGGTTAGCGTTTGCTAAACAAAGCTATGTTTTAAAAATAAGCATGCATGATTTAGTTAAAGACATAGAAAAGGGATGAAAAACATATTTTCCCAAAATTTAGATGAACCGACGACCGTGACACGTTTCAAGACATTGCAAACTCTAATACTATAGAATTTTGAGGGTCCTCCTCAAAATTCTGCCCTAGTTTGATGGGTTGGAGACTCTGACTGTTGTACATACGGCGATCGGCTGAACTTGCTTTTGAATTTTGAGGGTCCTCCTCAAAATTCTGCCCTAGTTTGATGGGTTGGAGACTCTGACTGTTGTACATACGGCGATCGGCTGAACTTGCTTTTGAATTTTGAGGGTCCTCCTCAA
Organism: Nicotiana undulata; assembly: GCA_005239495.1. Classification (NCBI taxonomy): domain Eukaryota; kingdom Viridiplantae; phylum Streptophyta; class Magnoliopsida; order Solanales; family Solanaceae; genus Nicotiana; species Nicotiana undulata. Next base: position 3,276 of record MDKH01028760.1, read on the forward strand.
AATTCTGCCCCAGTTTGCAATTACGGGGAAAATGAATTTTTATTGAATTGTGACCGAACTAGCTGCCTACGTATCCCCTCTTAAATGGGAATCAGGTCAGGCGTAGTTCAATTTACATCATTTGAGAAAAGCATAAAGCATTACACATAGTATCGTTTGATTGCATTTGAATTGATTGACTTTGGCCAGACTTCTTCGTCCATTTCCGCAAGTATAAGCGCTCCTCCTGTTAATACTCGGTGAACCATATACAGACCTTGCCAGTTGGGAGAGAATTTCCCCTTGGCTTCATCCTGATGTGGAAAGATCTTCTTTAACGCTAGCTGCCCTGGTGTGAACTGTCTTAGTTTGAGTCTTATGTGAAAATATCTAGACATTCTGTTCTGATAAAGTTGACCGTGACATACCACATTCATCCTTTTTCCGTTTATAAGGGCTAGTTTCTCATAACGACTCTTCACCCATTCTGCATCGCTAAGCTCAGCTTCTTGTATGTTTCTTAGGGAAGGAACTCTAATTACGCAGGAATAACAGCTTCTGTGCCGTAAACCAGTAAGTAAGGAGTTGCTCCAGTTGATGTACGGACTGTGGTGCGATATCCCAGTAAGGCGAATGATAACTTCTCATGCCACTGCTTGTGTTTTTCTATCATCTTCCTTAGTATATTCTTGATGTTTTTGTTGGCGGCTTCTACAGCTCCATTCATCTAAGGTCTATATGTTGTAGAATTCTTGTACTTGGTTTTGAAGGTCTCACACATAGCTTTCATTAGATCTCTGTTGAGATTGGAATCGTTGTCGGTGATGATTGACTCTGGAACTCCATATCGACAAACAATATGGTCGCGGACAAAGTCTGCCACGACTTTCTTAGTCACTGCTTTGTAAGATGCTGCTTCGACCCACTTAGTGAAATAGTCAATTGCTACCAATATGAACCTGTGTACATTGGAGGCAGTAGGCTCGATTGGTCCAATTACGTCCATTCCCCAGACGGCGAACGACTAAGGAGAGCTTGTTGCATTGAGCTCATTTGGGGCACCTTTATCATATCTGCATGCACGTGACAGCAGTAACATTTTCGGACATACTGGATGCAGTCCGTTTCCATGGTCATCCAGAAATAACCGGCCCTGAGTATCTTCTTAGCCAAAACAAAACAATTCATATGTGGGTCATAGGTCCCAGCATGTATCTCTTCCAGTAGTTTAGAATCTTCCTTTGCGTCGACACATCTCAGTAATCCGAAATCAGGAGTTCTCCGGTATAGGATTCCTCCACTATGAAAGAAGTTGTTGGACAATCTCCGAAGCGTTCGTTTCTGAATGTGATTTGCTAGCTCTGGGTACTCTCCCTTTGACAAATACTCCTTGATGTCATGGAACCATTGTTTTCCGTCTACTTCCTCTTCAACAGGGGCACAGTAGGCCGATTGGCTATGGATCTTCACTGGAATAGGGTCGATGAAGTTTTTATCTGGATGCTATATCATGGATGATAGAGTGGCCAATACATCGGCGAACTCGTTCTGAATTCTAGGGACTTGCTGAAATTCTTTCTTCGTGAACCTCTTTCTCAATTCCTACACGTGGTGTAGGTATGACAATATCATGGAATTCTTAGTAGCCCTTTGTCCTTATACTTGGTGTATTAGCAAATCTGAATCACCAATTACTAGCAGCTCTTGGATATTCATGTCAATGGCCATGTTGAGCCCTAAGATGCAGGCTTCATATTTCGCCATATTGTTGGTGCCGGGGAATCTAAGTTTAGCGGATACCGGATAATGTTGACCAGTTTCTAATACCAGGACGACTCCAATGCCGACTCCTTTGAAATTCGCTACTCCATCGAAAAACATTCTCTAACCGTCATAGGATTCTGCAATATCTTCCCCTATGAATAACACTTCTTCATCGGGAAAATACGTTTTCAAGGGTTCGTATTCCCCATCCAGGGGATTCTCAGCAAGATGGTCATCCAATGCTTGTCCCTTTACTGCTTTCTGAGTCATATAGACAATGTCGAACTCACTCAACAGAATTTGCCACTTGGACAACTTGCTAGTGGGCATGGGCTTCTGAAAGATGTACTTCAAAGGATCCATCCTTGATATGAGATATGTTGTGTAGGCACAAAAGTAATGCCTCAGCTTCTGTGCTACCCAGGTTAGAGCAAAACAGGTACGTTCCAACAGAGAATACCGAGCCTCGTACGGAGTGAACTTCTTACTTAGATAATAAATGGCCTGCTCACGCAGCCGAAAGCTCCATCTAATACTGCGAGGTAGAGTAGCAAGGGTCTACATGGGTCTGGCGGTACCAAAACTGGCGGTGTTGACAAGTACTCCTTAATTCTATCGAAGGCCTTTTGACAATCCTCGGTCCATTTGGTCGCAACATCTTTCTTCAGCATCTTGAAGATTGGTTCACATATGACCGTGGATTGAGCTATGAACCGGCTGATGTAGTTAAGGCGGCCTAGGAAACTCATCACATCTTTCTTTTTCCTCGGCAGTGGTAACTCTTGGATGGACTTGACCTTTGACGGATCCAATTCTATCCCTCGACGGCTGATGATGAACCTGAGCAATTTCCCTGCAGAAACCCTGAATGCACACTTTGCGGGGTTTAGTTTCAGATTGTATTTCCGCAACCTATTGAAGAACTTTCTCAGATCTTCTATGTGGTCGGTGGCTTTCTCGGACATGATAATGACATCGTCCAAATATACTTCAATCTCTTTGTGTATCATATCGTGGAAGATAGTGGTCATAACTCTCATATAGGTGGCCTCAGCATTCTTCAGGCCGAACGACATCATCTTATAGTAGTATACTCCCCATGGCGTATTGAAAGCCATTTTCTTAACATCCTCCTCATCCATCATAATCTTATTCTAACCAGCGAAATAATCTACGAATGACTGAAGTTCATGCTTGGCGCAATTGTCAATCAGGATGTGTATGTTTTGAAGAGGGAAATCATCCTTCGGACTGGCCTGGTTGAGGTCCCGGTAGTCGACACAAACCGTGACCTTTCCATCCTTATTAGGCATTGGCACGATGTTGGCTAACAATGCTGGATACTCAACCACCCTGAGAACCTTGGCGTTGATCTGCTTGGTAACTTCCTCCTTGATTTTCAAACTCATGTCAGGCTTGAATTTTCTGAGCTTTTGCTTTACCGGTGGGCACATTGGATTGGTTGGCAATTTGTGCTCCACAAGAGATGTACTCAGACCAGTCATGTCATCGTACGACCATGCAAATATATCTTCATACTCTTTCAAGAAATTTGTATATTCCTCTTTCTCTGATGGTGAAAAATGAATGTTGATGTGAGTTTCTTTGACAATTTCTAAATCTCCCAGGTTGACGACCTCAGTCTCGTCCAGGTTGAACTTAGGTGTGTTCTCAAAATTCTCAATTTCCTTGACAATTTCATCAGGTATGCTATCATCCTCTTCTTCTGAATCACTGTCCTTTTGTTGCGTTGTCTCGTTGCATGTCACAGTCATTGGTTCATCAAGACAAGTAATAGTAATGTTGTATAGATAAGGTAATGAGAGAAAAAATGATAATAATAAATATTGATTCATAAAAACATAAAAGTGCTTTTGATAAATTGAGTAAATGTTTTTAGAACATTGAAGATCTTATTGCATAAATGAAAGATGCGGAAATGAAATCATTTAGCAAACAAAAAAATAAACAATGCTTGTTCAACATTGCTACCCCGGGACTGGTCGGACCCTGGCTGTTATGATGGTCCAATTCATAAGGGATGATCCTTTGCTCACGGCTTGAATTGAAGAGCCTTCCTCCTCCTCCTCCTCAACAATGACACAACAGTCCATGTCATCATCTTCGAGAAATAAGTTCTTCAGGGCTTCCAATGCTTCTTCTTCCTATGAACCCCATATAATATCGGCCTGCTGAAAGGTATGCTCCAGATGCGGTATCGGCTGTTCCAATAGGTAATAAGGACCGTTCCATGGTGGCGACCAGTTCTTATACTCTTGCCATGTATACTTGTATCCCAGACCAAAAGTGTTGCCATGGCGCTTCAGCTGTATTGGCTTGGAAATCCCCTGAAGATTCTTACCGAGTCCTTTGCCAGGATCCTACCCACTCCAGTTCAGTATGCTTGCGATCTTACTGTCCCACCACTTGTCTTTGTCTATTGCGTTGACTCGTTCAATATGGTGGTAGGTTTCTCCACCCAGCCTTCTTCTACCTTCAACCACCGGGATGGTTTGGCAACTATAGATAGGATTGCTTCCATCCCCACGGATGATCACTTCCTGGTAGTTCCATTCAAATTTTACTGCCTGATGCAATGTCGATGCCACGGCCCCAACGACATGTATCCATGACCGTCCTAATAACAGGTTGTAGGACGCTAATATGTCTATCACCTAAAAATCAACCTCGAACCATGTAGGTCTCATTTGCAGACAAAGGCCGATCTCACTGATTGTGGACCTCTGAGAACCATCAAAAGCTTTCACATTCATCAACCCTTCTTTTATCTCCTACAACCCCTTGCCCAATTTCTTGAGCGTTGTCAATGGACAAATATTGAGGCTGGATCCCTCGTTAATCAAAATCTTAGTGATGAAGTAGCCCTCACATTGCACAGTGATGTGCAGTGCTTTATTTTGGCTTAACCCTTCAGGTGGTAGCTCGTCCTCGTGGAAGGTGATCTTATGACTTTCCTATACCTGACCCACCATATTTTCCATTTCTCCACATGTAATGTTATTTGGCGCATGTGCTTCGTTCATCACTTTCATCAAAGCATTTCGGTGCGTCTCTAAATTCCGTAGCAATGACAGAATGGATATCTGGGCTGGGGTTTTGTTCAACTGATCAGCAACTGAGTATTCTTTGGCCTGCACCTTCCTCTAGATATCGTCTGGGCCTGTCTCAATGATGGGTGGCCTGTTGGAAGCCTGCTTACTGGATTCTATCAAATGTTCAAGTGTATAGACCCTGCCGGTCCTTGTCATTCCCTGTGCAGCAGTAGCTTCTTCTATCTTGATTTTTCCTTTCCTTCTTGCCTCATCTACATAATCCCATGGTACAGCGTTGGTGAAAAAGGATGGCGTGGTTGACACCGCCACTGTGATTGGTGCAGCTACCTTCACTTCGAATGGAACAGGTGCCTTAGCAGGCGGCATAACTTCATCCTCGAACGGCATAGGTGAGTCCGCAGGCGGTGTCGCTTCAAACTCAAATGGGATTGACGTCGTTACCTCAACATCTTCGGATGGATGAATCTATACTATGATAGGATTGAGAGTGAGTGCTGGCTTCTTTGGGTCATCACGTTCTATGATCAACCCGATCGACCCTTCTAGGTCTAAATCTTCTTCAATCTCAATCATGTTGACTCCTCTACCCTTGTGATCCAGGAGCGGATTTCTGTGGACATAAGGGGTAGATTCCTTTGCTAGAATGACTTTATTATCAATCAAATATTGTATCTTATCTTTCAGTGAGCGGCACTCATCAATCGTGTGTCCCTTCATACCAGAATGGTATGCACGAGTCTTATTTGGATTAACCCATTGAGAGGGGTTTTCAGGGGTCACAGTAGGGATAAGAGTGACGTAACCAGCCTCCTTTAGTCTTTCGTATAGCTGGTCAATAGGCTCAGCGATGACAGTGTATTGCTTAGGAGGCCTGTGATCAAAAGTGGGTCGAGGTCTCGGGAAATTTTGGCGAACAGGGGGAGATTGGAAGTTGGATGGTTGAGAGTGGTAGGTATGGTAAACAGGAGTTGGTTGGGAATATCTGGGAGATTGTGGTTGATATGTAGGTGGGGGATATGGTTGATATGTTGGTGGAGGTGTTGACTGGTATGTGGGCGAGGGCTTGGTATGTTGGTGCTGGTTGATATGTGCGTAGGGGTGTTTGGTAGGTTTGGTATTTCAGCGGGGATTTAGTCCTTTATGCAACCATTACGTCTCCCATGTCTCTTTTCTTGGACACGCCGCCAGATTATAGGGCCTTGTTTGTAGCCTGCAACGCTTCAAAATTGGTAACTATTCCTCTTTTGATCCCTTCCTCAATTCTCTCACCCAACTTGATAATGTTAGAGAATTTATGGTTCTCAATCACCATTAGTCGCTCATAATACTATGGGTCTTGTGCTCGGTTGAAGAATTTGTTCATCTATTCTTCATCTAAAGCACGCTTGACCTTAGCCGCTTTAGATCTTCAGCGAGTAGCATACTCGCGAAATGTTTCTGTGGGCTTCTTCTTAAGATTTTGAATGTAGAACACATCTGGCGCATTCTCTGTATTGAACCTGAACCGGTCCATGAAGTCTGACGCCATGTTCACCCAGTTCGACCACTTTTTAGGATCGTGGATGATATACCAAGACAGAGCATCCCCTGTGAGGTTCCTCATAAATAGCTTCATGCAAATCTTCACGTCTTTTCCCACTACCACCAATTTATCACAGTAGGTCCTCAGATGGACCCTCGGATCACCTGTACCATCGAATATCTCGAACTTAAGAGGTTTGTAATCCTCGGGCAGTTCGACATCAGGCTGGATGCAGAGATCTTTATAGTTCAGCCCTTCGACTTCCTTGCTTCCCTCAACGCCTTGCACTCGGCTAGTTAGATTCTTAAGTTCTTCAGCCAAATTCTTGATAAGAAAATCCTTCTCACTGGATTCAGGTGTGTATGAAATGGGTTGGGTGGAGTGTGGCAGTGTTTCCACATAGATGGGGTTGTTGTGATGGCATTGCGCTTGGGTATAAAAGTGGTCATTTGTGGAGTTTTGTGGCTCGGGGATGGGTAGTGGAGTATTTCTTGGAGTGTGGTAAGCATTGTATTGTGGTGGAAGAGTTTAATTCTTTGGTGGACTGGTGTGATGATGGGTTGTGGGATGATTCTGTTTGTTTGGGGTATTTTGAGGAGGTATGGGATTTTGGTGTATTGGGAGGGTTGACATATGGAACACTGAGTGCTTGGAGCTTCAACAACCTCTGCTCGAGTTGTGACATAGCCTCATTCTGAACCTGAATACCCTGACTGTCATCAGCCTCTTTTCGTTCAACTGTATTCTCTTTCCTGATGTTGCTCAAATCTTCCATTTTCCCTTTGCCTTTGCTTTTGCCTTTGGGAGGACTAGAAGGAGGAGAGAGTGGAGGGCCCCTGGATCTTGTGTAGTATGATGATGATGTCAGAGTGCACGAACCAACCTTTGGGGAGGGGAATAATAAAAAGGAAATAAAACAAAACAAAACAAAAGGTAGCCAATTCAGTGAGGATTATGAAACAGTATTGCGGTATTTAAACACATAGTGCGGGAATATAAAGTGTGTCCTAACTTGGGAGCCTCGTTGTGCCTGAGGTAGGCCTAGCGACAAATTAATTTGGAGAACTTGTATGCCAAAATGCCTAATTTCATTAATGTAAAAATAGACGAACCAAAAACGACACTAAAATAATAAGCAAGAAATAAAGTCACTAATGGCCATTGGCTATTACATTGATAAAACGAAAAAGGAAATCCTATCCTACTTGGTCCCAGAAGGACCTTCCCTAGATTGGGCATCTTTGATTCCATCGAACAGGTTCCCTAGCACGCGCAATCCTAGCAGCAGGTATGCTCTAGCCAGATGTCCACCTTCATTCCCCGCATCTTTCTGACAGTCTTCAACTCTCTTGATGATCTTACCTTCCAGCTCGACTATGCCTCGCTCCAAGTATTCCAACTTCTTGTTGGAACAGACAGCCATGTCTTTCCATTCTTCAATCAATTTCTTGTTGGTTTCATGTATCTCACGGTGCTCACTTTCGCACTCTTGAACCCTCTTGCGCAGCCGATTGTACTTGACCTGAGCCTCGACACTCTCATCTATGATTCTATGACCACGGCCGGTCCCTGGTCTGATTAACCCATCCAAGTCGTCTTCTAACCATCCCAAGTAGAATGGTGCGCAGCCTGCGTGATACTTGTCTGGTTCAATTGTGTTCTTTTCCATTATGATCTTGCAGTGCCACATATGTTGGGCTTGGCACTTGTAGGGTATATCACCATCTTGGAAGATGGCTCTTTCGTTATCCCAGAATAAGGTGGCAGCCTCGATCAACATGTTGTTGGGTTGGATGTCTAGGAGAGATGGTAAGTTACCCAAGTATTTCTTGACAAGGTTCTTATCGCTAGAGTGAAGATCCTCCCACCAGTTCAAGAGCTTTGGGTTGATCATGCCAAATCTAGGGACCTCGTACCTCATATTTCTGCAAGACAAACATAGTTAGGCACTTACCCCCACCAGATTCGACAATTTACACATTATGATTAGCATACAAGCTCCAAATAAATGCACAGAACGTGATGATGCCCGTTGGGATCATGAAATCCCAGTGGACTTTGGACAAGGTTATCTTAAAGGGTTATTGTGCGGACAACACGTTAACCTAGCTAGGTTTTACCATGATGCATGTACAATATAACAGAGTAAAGTTTCTATGGGGTTTTAGACTGGTACCCTTGAGCGGACAACTCAAGGGGGAAGGCACGGAACCGTCGACTGCACTGCTGATCGACTAGTTTTACCGAAAATAAGCCTTTCCGAATTTAGGGGTGATATAAAATAGGAAGTGCGCAACCACTCATCAAGCGTTTCTATAGGATTTGTTTTGGCACAAGTGGAGTATGATGTTGAGCACAATTATGCAGTAAGTAAGCAGTAAAAGCATGTAGTCATGTATTTGCACGTTGTGAAAGCAGTAAATACAACAAGTGTAATTGAAAAAGTGATTACAAAGGGAAACAAGGAAACATGTTAGTTTGCTTTTGAGAAAGGTCAAATACTTGATAGGAATAAACAATTAATTGCACAAAAAAAAGGGAAAGGGACGAGGTGTAAATTCACAAAATAGTTTGAAATGGTAAAAGCCTAAAATCCCCAGCAGAGTCGCCATGCTGTCGCGCCCCCTTTTTAACTCCTCCTTTCGAATCGGTCAGGGTTCTTGACATTATTGGGACAACTAATTTCCTTTTGGGAAAGAGGTATGCAAGGAATCGGAGAGTCGCCACCTAACGAATTAAGGTACGTTAGGGCACCTACAAATGGTCATTTACAAACATAGATTTGGATAACCATAGATAGGGTAAGGGCTTGAAATTACTCCAAGGGGAAGGTGTTAGGCACCGCTCAGAGTCCACAACTGTGGTTCCCGACCAAACAACTTTGTGTATTTAAACAAGTACCAGATAGGCAATTAGAGTTTAAACAAGTAAGGGTTTTGGGAAAAAGTTCGTAGTCTAAGCACACATGTGAAAGCACATTTGAAAAGATTAAAGCCTAAGGATAAGGTTTTTGAAAGATTTATAGTCTAGATACATATGTAAAAGGATAGGGGGAATCCTAGGTTATTTATCCTATAGGATCACATCGGTACAATGCCCGGTAATCACTCCTCATAAGAGGGGCTACGCGTGGCATTAGCGCACCGGTCATCATATCCATATCTACCCTTTCCCACCCCTTAGTGGTTATTTAAGCGAATTTTAATTAACGACCTCTATTATGTGCTGTTACCCGTCCCTTCTTAATGGCCCTGGAGGGATTTAGGACCTCTACCTATAGGCAGTTCTAGACAGACCCCCTAAGGTTTAAAGGAGAAAATACTAAGGCGACAAGCAATAACACATAGGACTTCAGCAAATAAAAAGGAAAGAGCAAATAAGAGGCTCGGGTTTACCTCCACATAGAATGTAGATAAGCAGCATGACTCAAACACAAATAAGGGCAGCTTTATTAAATAGGATCCTAAGGCATGATGTCTATGTGAGAATCAGAACACAAAAGATATGCAGATTTATTTTATAACTCGAAAACAGGGGGCCTAACCAGTTTGCCTATTGATTTTAAGTCTGTTAAGCATTAAGCAACTAATACAAAGAGGCAGTTTCTCGTTTTAGCAGTTTAGTCACCTAAGGATTGCCTAGGCGTGGGACAGTGTACAATAGTTACCCGAATTATTAAGGAAAAACTGTTATAAATTGTTTTAGCTAAACATGTTGTTCTAGGTGTTAAGGGGTACAAAATTGTTACCAATTTGTGAGGGAACGAGGTGAGACTGTTTTATATTTTTTTTATGAATTGAAAATTTAACTAAGTGTGATTGAGTGAGTATGTATGAAGTCCTGAAACATGATATCTAGTATGCACACACAGAATGCAGAGTGACTTACATGCAAAATTCCTAGGCAGTGTTTTAGATGCACAACATGATTGCAGAGTTTCCTAGAGTAGGATTTCTAAATGCATAGAAAGTTACATCTTTATTAGACATGATTTGCATGAGTAGCAGTTTATACTAATGTTATTAGTTATCCTAGGGACAGGATTTCTAAGTGATAGTGAGCATACCAAATGAGATGCTGAAAACAGTATAAAAGGCCTAAAGCATGGTATCTAATATGCATGTATAAGGCAGAGTGATTTATATGCAGAATTCCTAAAAGTAGGATTTCTAAAGGCACAACAAGTTACAACATTAGACATGGTCTCAAAATATGCATAAGTAACAGTTTGCGTCAATGTTGTCATTTATCCTAGATACATGATTTTTAAATGATAAAACAATAGTGCTAAAATGAAATGCTGAAAACAGTATACATAGAAACCTAGGAGGCATGCATGATATGCTTTGCACATATGAGTGGTAAACATGAATTCATTGTGCACAAAAGGAATGTAAACCTATGATCATGGTTTCTACCCTTTGATGTAACATGCATAGCTACCCTTTCCCTTTTTCACTATCCATCCCCAATATCTGTTTACAATAAATTATTACAAACCATTATTGAATGAATTACATAAATAGATAAGAAAATTAGAAGTTATACTATAGAGAGCCTACCAATAGGCCCAAATATCCATAGCTTCCAATGTCAAGTGGTATTTCACAGCCTTTCACATAATCCGGGTGTGTCAGAGTTCCCTAATGACCTCAAGGGATCCCAGGCAGTGCTCACACCCTGATTTCATAACCATGGTTGAGTAAGTGCAGTGTGGAAGAGCCACGTCTAATGTATCAGAGTTCAGAGGGATCTCATAGGGATCCCAAAGCAGTCACACATTAGAGGGGCAGAACTTAGATGTCTAAGAGTAGAATAAGAGTGCTTGACATAGTTTTGAAAAAAGATTTAAGTAGGAAAATAGTTTTAAAAAGAAAGACTGGTTTAAATGAGTTTGGCAAAAACAATAGAGAAACAGTTTGAAAAGAGTTAGGTAATCAGAACAAACAACATAGTTTAAACAAGAAATACTGGTTTAAAATGAGTTTGGCAAAAACAATAGAGAAATAGTTTGAAAAGAGTTGGGTAATCACAACAAACAGCATACCAATCTTGGGATCAGGACAGGTTCAGTAGCACACATAGAACAAAGAACTGAGACAAGTTCAGAAACCACAAACATGGTAATGAGGAATTGGGGACAAGTATAGAACATATAAGGGTAAGCACATAGTAGGCAGAGTCACACATGGGTTCAGAATCAAAGAAATCCTTAAGGGGCTTCAGGGGTTAAGGTAGCATGCATTTCAAACTTACACAGAAAAGCTTAGGCTAGTAATCAGAGAAGAATAATTGAGGTAGAGTCTAAAGGGGATACAAACATGCTAAGTATAAGGGAGGGGATACATAACATGCAAAGGAAATAACAATGCAACCAAGTTAAGTACAAACTTCACAGCAGAACCATAAGTAAAAATACACTAGAAATATGATGAATTGAAGTGGTAAAAGAAACATATTATTTTTGAGACTTAAACTGAAATTAGGACATACCAGTATAGAAGAGAGCAAACACAGAATGAAGAACCAAGAGTATAGTAGCCAAAGACAAGAGAGATCAGAAGAGAACTTTGTGTAAGAGAGAGTTTTTGAACAATGTGTTCGTGTGTCTGTGCTAATAAAAGAGTCAGGTACTTATAGTTCGAAAATAGGTAGCCAAATAAGGTAAAAATAATATTTCAGTAGTTATTGTAGAAATATATGTCAATTAGAATCAAATTAGTATAAGAACTTCCTTTAATTAAGGTGTTAAAATTCAAACGGTAATAAGCATTGATAAATAAGGAATGAAATCACATAAGGAAACAAGCATAGGTATAATAAAAGTATATCACATGTAACGGAGATTAGATTCAGAATATTCTAATTAAGGAGAGTGTCTAAGAATCAACTTGACAGCATAATTAATCATAAAATAAGGGAAGAGGATATTTAGAGGTTGAAATCAGTAGAGTGTACCAATTATAAGGGAATCAAGGATTCCATTAAAAGATAACACTAACCAAAGAAAATATCACAATTGAACGAAGCACACATAACATAAAAACGGACAGTGTAAAAGAATTTTAATTAAGAGAAGGTACTAATGAGAGGAAATAACACAAATTGCTACCGACAAATGAGGCAAATCACAATGTAGGGTAAAATCAGCAACCTAATCATCATAGCAAAGTAAAAAAATCACTTAGAATAGGGGTTTCAACTAAAAACACAGTACGAATCAACAGAGTAAACATGATAGAGGCAGAAGAAGTGAAGAGTCAGAAACCCTAATAGGCAAAAATAGGGTAAAAACCATTAAATCACAGAGTTTTCATGAGAAAACATACAGATTTGCAGGTTAATCAAACATATAACCAAACACATACTTAAATCTAGGATTAAAACCACGAACTTAGGGTTTTAACAAAAATAGGTCAAACAAAGGGGAAAAACTCAAATAAACGATTAAACATAATGAAAATCATGGGATAATACTAAAAATCATAAAGAAGACTGTTTTGAAGATGAAGAGTCGTTCTAAGAAAATCGAAAAACTATTAAGGAAAACAATAGAATAACTCATAATACGCTCGGGTCCATTATAAATCTAAGAAAATCAAGGGCTAGTAGTTAGGGTTTCATGGAGATGACCCAAAGAGAAGGAGAAACAGCTTAGAAAACACTGGTTCTAGCCCGAAATAGTAGAATCTTACTCGGACGGCGATGGATGGCCGGAGAATGGCATGAAGAACCATTGGGAGATGAGTGAACCGCATTCCGGTTCCCTTGAAGGCCTTAAGGCAGTGATACCCGGCGTAGGAAGAGAGTCATGAAGCTAGGAGGGTGGTGAGACCACCATAATTTCCGGCAAAGCGACGGAATGTGAGAGCTTAGGTTAGAAGAGAGAGTTGAGAGAGATGAGAGATGTAACGGAGGAGGAGATAGAGAGAAATGAGAGGAGAAGGGGGAGGTCATTAGGTTAAATTAGGAAAGGGGGAACCTGTACCGTTGATCAATTTTGATCAACGACCAGGATTAAACACAGATTGGGTCGGGTAGGATTTAGGTATTGGGATTGGGGTCTTTGGGCCTCTTTAATTGGGTTGGGATCAGATTAATTTAGGCTATAATTGAAATACAATTGGCCAGTTGTTAAATACCCAATTAAATTTAAAAAAACAATTTATAAAATAGCTAATAATTGTGCAAAAATGAATTCATGCATAGAAAATAGTTAAAATGATTACTTAGTATTTTAAGATACAAATAATTAGTTTCTGGATAAAAATAGCATAAAATCATATAATTGGGCTATAATTGCAAAGTTATTGCAATTGTAGCCAAAAGGTGCCAATTTTGCTAATTGTGAAACAATTTGGCCTTAATAAGACCCTAAATAATTAATGAAACCAAGAAATGCTTTTGAAATCATTTGTAATGAAAAATTTATAATTATTTATTGGAAATAAAATGCTGAATAATTTAACAAAAATATAGGAAAATTATGAAAATATATCAATTGCCATTGATACATGACTTTGAAGCTATATATGCAATTTTAACATATTTTGAGGAAAAATTGGGTATCAACAATAGGTCAGTCTAGAACCACCCTAAACAGAGGTCCTAAATACCTCCAGGTCCATGGTAAGGGACGGGTAGTGCACGCATAAGGAACGAGTTAGAAGCTATTAGAACGCTTAGGTAACAACCGAAAGATAGTAATTGGGTAGTAAAGGAGATGATGACCCGTGCGCTAATACTATGAGTAGCACCCCAACTTGGGGAAGTTACAAAGTATTGCATGGAATGATCCTATAGGCTAAAAAACCTAGGACCCCTTTAATCTTGTTTAAAGTAATTTGTATTTGTCTAAATTGTTTTATTTTCCTTTAAGACTAATTCGCTTAATTAAGTTCGATCGGGACCCACCGTTGTGGACCTCGATGGGTGCCTAACACCTTCCCCTCAAGGTAATTTCTAGCCCTTACCCGATCTCTGGTGACGCAAACTGGTTCTATGAGTTAATTACCCTAGGTGCCCTAACGCACCTTAATTCGTTAGGTGGAGACTCTTCAAATTCCTTACCCCATCCCAACAGGAAGGGAGTTGTCTCAGAAATGTCGAAACCCGATTTCGCGAGAAAAAAAGGGGCGCGACAGCATGGCGACTCTGCTGGGGATACCCTTAGGCTCTTACCATAACGAACTTGATTTTTGTGAATTAGTCTTAAGGCATGCTTTATTCTGTTAATACTTGCACACCCTTTCCATTTCCCACTTTATGTGAATATATTTGCCTATTTTCAAGCATTTATGATTTCTCTTTACTATGGAAACTGACGTGTCTCCTTGTTTTCTTTCTTCAATGCCTTTTCAATTATTAAATACCGTATTTATCATTTTTCAACGTGCAAATACATGATAACGTGCAATTTGTTGTTGCATAAATCATGCTCAACATCATATTCCGCTCGTGCGTAATTAATACCATAGAAACGCTTTATGAGTATTTGAGCTCTTCCTATACATCACCCCTTTGAATTCGGAAAGGCTTATTTGCGGTAAAACTAGTCGATTAGCGGTGCAGTCGACGGTTCCGTGCCTTTCCCCCTCAAGTTGTCCGCTTGAGGGTACCAGTCTAGACCTCTATAGAAACATTACTCTGGTTAATTGTACATGTATCATGGTCAAACCTAGCCAGGGTTAATATGTTTTCCACATAATAACCATTTAAAAAAATCCTTGTCCAAAAGTCCACCGGGGTTTCCATAATCCCAACGGACACAACCACGATCCATGCATTAATTTGGAGAAATAAGTTCCAATATGCTAATCATTGATGTATAAATAGTCGAATCTGGAGGGGGAAAAGGCCTAACCTTATTTTTTTTGCAGAAAATGAGGCAGGAAGTCCCCAGGTTTCACATGGTCCGTAGCGTACCACCATTGTTGCTAGATTGGTGGGAAAATCGTCCGTCAAGAGAAAAAAAGCATGTTAAAAAGGTCTTAGTAAATTTGCCTTCATTATTGGACATCCAACCGAACAATATGTTGATTGAAGCTGCCACAATGTTCTGGGACGGAGAAAGGTTTGTGTTCCATTTTGGAAACATAGAAATGACCCCTGTCTTGGAAGAAATAGGAGATTCGCTGGACTACCTTGGGACAGTCCCAGTTTATTGGTGTCAGAAAATTGCTCTCCCAAAGGGTTTCTGAAGATGATGGGCTTATGGAAAAACAATGACTTGGTGTGTCTGAAGAAGTCTTACATACCTTTTGAATTCCTTTAAGAACGATATGGTCATAGAAAATCCTATTGTATCGTCCATGACGAATTCTCTATCACTTCCTTGGGTTGGATTCACCGTAGGGTTTTTGTTTTCATCGTCTGCTTCCTGGGTATGATAGTGTTTCCAATCCATGGGGACAGAATTCACACCAGACTTGCCATGGTAACCAAAACCTTAATGGAGGGAATCGAGGGGAAAACATATAATGTTGTCCCTATGATCGTAGCAGACATATATCGGGCCTTAGAGCGCTTCCAGAAGGGGTTCAAAAACTTTGAGGGTTGTAATCTACTGCTACAGTTGTTGGAGCATCTCCAGAGAGGTCAATACCGTCAAGAGCTTCCACGAAGACCGTGGAACGATCACATAGCTTTCCATCACCCTAAGAGAATGACCAATATCGCAAACAGATTTTCTCAACTGGATAATGCTACAGAATGGGTGCAGTTTTTTCGACAATCTGACTGACGATCAGGTTCAATGGATTTTTGAATGGTTCCCTACCGGTGAGTTCATCATCAGATCTAGGGACGTTCCGCACTTGGTGTTTATAAGGTTAAGGGGAATATACCCTTATGTTCTTATCAGGGTTATGAGACAAGAAGGCAGGAAGCAAGTCATATCGCGAGTTTCCAAAATGAGTCACTACAAGGTAGATTTTCAGGATGACGACATCCCATACAAATGTGAAGCTCAACATATGTGGCACCTAAAGATTATTATAGAAAAGGACACCATCGAGCCAGACCGATATCACGCAGGGCATGTGTGCTTCTATCCATCATGGTTGGAAGATAGCATAGCGGGAATAGTTGAGCCAGGGATCGGTCGACGGAACAGGGTCATAGATGGAGTTGTTCAAGCCCAAGTGAAATACAACAAACTGCGCAAAAGAGTCATGAGTCCAAGGCCGAGCATCTGTAACAACACAAGACTGATATGGAGCTGATCAATAAATGGAGGGAAATGACTATCAAATCTAATGAGAGGCTGGAATATTTGGAGCAAGGCCTGATGGAGCTAGGAGAGAAAATAAGGAAAAGAGTCGTAGACTGCCAGAATGCCAAGGGAAGCGAAGAAGGAAATCTGGCAAGGGTATACCCGCTGCTGGGCATGCGTGACCTGGGGAACCTGATCGATGGAGGCAAGAGAATCAAGCCTGGGGAATGTCTCTCTAAGATCAAGTAGATTAGGTTTATTTACTCTTTCAAATATAATAAGGCCAAGTGCCATTAGTGACTTATCTTATTTAGTGTCATTTTAGATTCGTCTTATTTTTACACTAACGAAATGAGGCAATTATTGGCATTAAAATTCTCCAATCTACTTGTCGCTAGGCCTACCTCGGGCACAACGATGCTCCCAAATTAGGACGCGAATTTACATTCCCGTAATATGTGTTTAAATACTGTAGACAGTTTTTAAGATTTCTTACTAACTTGGTTACCTTTTTGTTTTTCTTTCTTTTGATTATTCCCATTCCCCAAGGTTGGTTCACGCATACTGGCATCATCAACTTACCAAACTAGATCCAGAGGCCCTCCACCTTCTCTTCCTCCAAGTGTACCGAAAGGCAAAGGGAAAGCTAAAATCGATGATGTGAACGACATCAGAAAAGACAACACTGCACATGTTGAGAATGTGGAAACTTCCAAGGTCAGGGTACTCAGGCCCTAAATTATTTGGTTTTGTGACTTGAACAGAAGATACTTGAACTACTGGGTGAGCTTGAGTAGGTCCGTAACTTGGCAAATATCTCCCTCACACTGAATGTCCCAGATGTCAATCGCCCAAAACCCAAAACCCGGTACCACCTCAGAACACACCCAACAAACGCCCGCAGAATCCTCACGCACCTCACCAATATCAGCATCTCCCTACTCAATACATTCAAACCACCTATCACACTCCTCATAATACCCTACAACCTATTCCCGAACCCTAAAACTCAACCAATGATCACCACTATACCCAAGATCTTAACATTCACCAAATAAACTCTATATACATGGAAACCCTACCTCACTCCACTCAACCAATCTCATATACACCAGAATCTGCTGAGAAGGACCTGCTCATCAAGAACATGGCTGAGGAGCTCAAGAAATTAACAAGCCGAGTCAGGGTGTCGAAGAAGGTAAAGGGATCAAAGGTTTGAATTACGAATATTTGTGCATACAGCCATATGTGGAACTGTTAGAGGGTTACAAACCTCCCAAGTTCAAAATGTTTGATGGAACGGGTGACCCCAAGGTTCACTTGAGAACTTACTGTGACAAGCTCGTGGGGGTCGGAAAAGACGAAAGGATTCGCATGAAGTTGTTCATGAGAAGCCTTACTAGAGATTCCCTGTCTTGGTACATAAGCTAGAATCCCAATAAATGGGCTAATTGGGTGAGCATGGCGTCATATTTCATGGACAAGTTCAGATTTAACACAGAAAATGCACCAGATGTTTTCTATATCCAGAACCTCAAGAAGAAGCCAATTGAGACTTTCTGCGAGTATGCTACTCGGTGGAGGTCAGAAGCAGCAAAAGTCAGGTCGGCGTTAGATGAGAGGAGTACCCTGTCGTTGATCATCTGAACAAGACTCCCGCCCATATATCCATCCTTTCATTGTTATAAAATTCTGAGGCACACAGGATTGCTCTGATGAAGGTGTTGAATGAATCTTATGTGCCCAACAACATCACTAGCTGAGAAATGGTCAACATGGTGGGGTAGGTGCTAAAAAGCCACAATATCACTTTCCATGAGGACGAACTGCCACCTGAAGGGTTAAGTCACAACATGGCACTGCACATCAAAATGCAATGTGAAGATATGTTTATCGCCATAGTTTTGATAGATGGAGGATCCAGCCTCAATATTTGCCCGTTGACAACGTTGAAGAGGTTGGGCAAGGGCCTACATGAGATACGAGTAGGGACTATGAATGTGAAAGCGTTCGATGGGTCTCAAAGGGCTACAATTGGAGAAACTAATCTCTGCTTACAGATGGGTGCCACTTGGTTCGATGTTGAGTTTCATGTGCTTGACAGATCCGCCTCCTACAATCTGCTGTTAGGACGACCTTAGATACATGCCGCTAGGGCTGTACCATCTACTTTGCACCAGGTTCTGAAGTTTGAGTGGAACCATCAAGAAGTGATCATCCATGGAGATGGGAGCAACCCTATTTACACCAGTCAGACTGTTCCGGTGGTAGAAAATAGAAGAAATTTAGGTGGAGAAACCTATCATCGCATCGAGTGTGTAAGTGCAATCGAAAAGGATAAGTTGTGGAATAGCAAGATAGAAAGCATATTGTCATGGAAAGGGTACGAACCTGGCAAGGGGCTCGGTAAAAATCTTCAACGAATCTCCAAGCCAATCCAGCTGAAACGCCATAGTACAACCTTCGAGCTTGGATATCAGTACACCTGGCAGGAATACGATGATTGATCGCCACCATGGAGCGGTCCATATTACCCTCTTGAGCAACCTATGACGCACTTAAGCCAGACCTTCCATCAGGCTGACATCCTATGGGGATCAGAGGAAGAAGAAGCATTGGCAGCATTGAGGAATTTGTTCTTGGAAGACGATGATATGGGTTGTTGTGTGATCGTCGGGGAGGAGGAGGAGGAAGGCCATACTATCCAAGCTGTGGGAGAGGATCATTCCTCAAGAATTGGACTGTCAGACCATCAAGGGCCCAACGAGTCCCGGGGTAGCAAGGCTGAATAACATTGTTTACTTTTTCTAGAAAAACAAAATGATTTCCTCTTTTGAATATTTGTTTTAAATAATATTTTTAATGTTCCAAAAACGTTATTCGAGTTATTGAAAAACATTTTGTTTGACGCTTTAAATGGCCTGATGTTTTAGTATTATTACTTTTCTTTCATATTTTTTTACCCCTACAGCATTACTATTTCCTATCTTGATGAACCGACGACTATGACATGTAATGAGACAACACAATAAAAGGACAGTGATTCATAAGAAATAGAAAATGAGGATGCAAAACCTGGGCAGATTATCAGAGAAGTGGAGGGTTTTGAGAACAAGTCCAACCTGGACGAGACTAAGATAGTCAACTTGGGGGATTCTGAAACCATCAAGGAAACCCGCATAAGCATCCACTTGTCATAGTCAGAGAAGGAAGAGTACACGCGGTTCCTAAAAAGAATATAAGGACTTTTTCACATGGTCATACGACAATATGACGGGGTTGAGCACATCTATAGTGGCTCACAAGTTACCCACAAACCCAATGTGCCCGTTAGTAAGGCAGAAACTCAGGAAATTCAAGCCAGAGATGAGCTTGAAAATCAAGGAGGAAGTTACTAAGCAGATCAAAGCTAAGGTCCTTAGGGTGGTGGAATACCCAACCTGGTTAGCCAACATTGTACTGGTTCTAAAGAAGGATGGGAAAGTTAGAGTCTGTGTCGATTATCAGGATCTCAACAGAGCAAGCCCAAAGGATGATTTCCCGCTGCTGAATATACACATTCTAATCGACAATTGAGCCAAGCATGAACTCCAGTACTTTGTAGATTGCTTCGCAAGTTACCATTAGATCTGGATGGATGAAGAAGACGCTGAGAAAACAACCTTCATTACACCATAGGGAGTGTACTGCTAAAAAATGATGTCATTCGGTCTAAAGAATTCTGTGGGCACATACATGAAGGCCATGCCAACCATTTTTCATTATATGATACATAAAGAGATAGAGGTATATGTGGATGATGTCATCATTAAATCCATGAAGTCGGAAAATCACATAACATACTTGATGAAATTCTTTGACCGACTGCGGAAGTACAACCTGAAGCTAGATCTTGCAAAGTGTGCATTCAGGGTTCCTGTCGGAAAGCTATTGGGATTCATCATCAGTTGCCGAGGAATAGAGTTGGACCCGTCAAAGGTCAAAGCCATCCAAGAACTACCACCACAAAAAATCAAGAAGGATGTGATGAGTTTCTTCGGATGCCTCAATTACATCAGCCGTTTCATAGAAAAGTGCACAGTCATATGCGAACTGATTTTCAAAACCCTGAAGAAGGACGTTGCAACCAGTTGGACCAAGGATTTTCAAAAGGCTTTCGACAAAATCAAGGAATATTTGTCCACACCGCCAGTCTTAGTCCCGCCAAAGCCTGGTAGACCACTACTAATGTACCTTGCAGTGTTAGATAGAGCTTTCGGTTGTGTTCTAGGACAGCATGATGAGACAGGGAGAAAGGAACATGACATATACTACTTGAGTAATAAGTTCATTCCTTATGAATCACGTTACTCTCTACTAGAACACACTTGTTGCGCTCTAACCTGGATAGCTCAGAAGCTAAGGCACTACTTCTGTGCTTATACGACATATCTCATATCGAGGATGGATCCCTTGAAATACATCTTTCAGAAGCTCATGCCTAATAGGAAGCTGGCCAAGTGGAAAATATTTTTGAGTGAATTCGACATCATCTATGTAACTCAGAAGGCAGTCAAAGGACATGAATTGGCAGACCAGCTTGCTGAAAATCCTGTGGGAGGAGGATACGAATCCCTGAAAACGTATTTTCCCGATGAAGAGGTATCATTCGTAGGAGAAGACATTTCTAAAGCCTACGATGGTTGGAAAATGTTTTTCGACGGGGCGGCAAAATTCAAAGGTTTAGGTATCGGAGCCGTCTTTGTATCAGAGTTGTCTTGGTATCGAAAACTGGTAAACATTATCCGGTGTCTGCAAAACTCATATTCACATGCACTAACAACATGGAAGAATATGAAGCTTGCATACTAGGGCTCAACCTGGCTGTTGATATGAACATTCAGGAATTGCTGGTGATCGGCGATTCAGATCTACTTGTGCACCAGGTACAAGGAGAGGGGGTTACCAAGAATTCTAAGATACTACCGTATCTGCATCATGTACAAGAAATAAAGAAGAGGTTCACGAAGATAGAGTTTCGGCATGTCCCCAGGATTCAGAATGAATTCGCAGACGCATTGGCCACCTTGTCTTAAGTGATACAACATCCAGACAAGAACTTCATGGATCCCATTCCAGTAAGGATTCACAACCAGCCGGCATATTGCGCTCACGTTGAAGAGGAAACAGATGGAAAACCCTAGTTCCACGACATCAAAGAGTAATTGGCAAAAGGAGAATACCCAGAGCATGCAAACCATACTTAGAAATGCACACTTTGGAGTGTTTCCAATCACTTCTTCCAAAGTGGAGGAACCCTGTATAGAAGAACTCTTGATTTGGGACTGTTAAGGTGTGTTGACGCAACAGAGACTTCCAAATTGCTCGAGGAGATACATGTCGGAACCTTCGGCCCACACATGAATGGCTTTGTCTTGGCCAAGAAGATGCCCAGGGCCGGATACTTTTTGATGACCATAGAAATAGACTGTATCTAGTATGTTCAAAAGTGCTACCAATGCCAGATACATGAAGACACGATACGAGTTCCACCAAACGACCTTAATGCAATAAGCTCACTTTTGCCCTTTGCTGCTTGGGGAATGGATGTCATCGGTCCAATCGAGCCCACCGCTTCAAATGGGCACCGGTTCATATTAATGGCCATCAACTACTTCACTAAGAAGGTTGTTGCAGATTTTGTCCGCGACTGAATAGTTTGTCGATTTGGAGTTCCAGAGTCCATCATCACCGACAATGCCCTCAATATCAACAGTGATTTGATGAAAGCCATGTGTGAAACTTTCAAAATCAAACACAAGAATTCCACAACATATACCATTCGCCATACTGGGATACCGCAGTCCGCACATCAACCGGGGCAACCCCCTATCTGCTGGTTTATGGTACCGAAGTTGTCATCCCCGCCGAGGTAGAAATCCCTTCTTTGAGAATCATACAATAAGTTGAACTCAGCGACGCAGAATGAATAAGGAGCCACTATGAGCAACTAGCCCTCATAGACGGAAAGAGGATGAATGTAATATGTCACGGTCAGCTTTATTAGAACAGAATGTCCAGAGCCTTCAACAAAAGGGTCAAGCCAAGACAGTTCACACCGGGGCAGCTAGTGTTGAAAAGGATCTTTCCACATCAAGATGAAGCCAAAAGGAAATTTTCACCCAACTGGAAGGGTCCTTACACGGTTCACAGAGTACTGGTAGGAGGAGCGCTCATACTCGCAGAGATGGACAGAGAAATCTTGCCAAAGCCAATCAACTCAGATGCAGTCAAAAGATACTATATGTAAAATCATTTTATGCTTCTCTATATAATGTAAATTGAACTACGCTCGACCTAATTCTCGTTTAAGAAGGGATACGTAGGCAGCCATGTGGGTTTGGTTACAATTAAATAAAGTTTCCATTTTCCCCACAATCAGAAACAAGGGAAGAATTTTGAGGAGGAACCTCAAAATTCCAAAGCAAGTTCAGTCAACCGCAACATATGAAGCAATCAGAAAGGTCATCTAGTTAACTGGGGCAGAATTTTGAGGAGGACCATCAAAATTCCGAAGCAAGTTCAGCCAACCGCCGCATATGAAGCAGTCAGAAAGGTCATCCAGTTAACTGGGACAGAATTTTAAGGAGGACCCTCAAAATTCTGAAGCAACTTGAGTCAACCACTGCATATGAAGAAGTCAGAAAGGTCATCTAGTCAACTGGGGCAAAATTTTGAGGAGGACCCTCAAAATTTCGAAGCAAGTTCAGCCAATCGCAACATATGAAGCAGTCAGAAAGGTCATCCAGTTAATTGGGATAGAATTTTGAGGAGGACCCTCAAAATTCTACGGCAGAGGAAGTCGCAATGTCTCAAATAATGTCACAGTTAATGGTTCATCTAACTAATTCTTAAGCTATATACTACTACGTCTTTGCAATTATACACGCATGATTTTGAAAAAAGAAACTTTGCTTTAGCAAATGCTACTCTAAAAGCTTTAATAGGATCTTCACACAGAGCGGAGTAAATCAAGCAAGCAAAGGCACGAACCAACCTCCCCCGCAAAACTCACAAATTTGTTTGATGCAGGACCGTGTCATCATGATAAACACCGTCACAACAACACAATCTCTATGCATGAAACACATTGCAAGCTAAAAATACTCCACTCTTACTCGTCTCTTTGTGTGGGACTAAGCACTGTCCCGAATCTTTCATGAGTCTAAGCCCTGCCTCTCCACTTGCATAAGTCTAAGCACTGCCTTTTATTTGCATGAGACTAAGCCCTGTCTCAAATCACCTGCATGAGTCTAAGCCCTACCTCCCTATTCGCATAAGGCTAATCACTGCCTTCTCTTTGTATGAGACTAAGCTCTGTCTCAACCCTGCATGAGGCTAAGCCCTGGCTCTCCACTTGCATAAGGCTAACCACTGCCTTATATTTGCATGAGACTAAGCCCTGTCTCAAATCACTTGCATGAGGCTAAGTCATGCCTCCCACTTGCATAAGGCTAAGCATTGCCTTGTATTTGCATGAGACTAAGCCCTATCTCAAATCACCTGCATGGGTCTAATCCCTGCCTCCCTATTCGCATAAGGCTAAGCACTGCCTTCTCTTTGCATGATACTAAGATCTATCTCAACCCTGCATGAAGTTAAGCCCTGCCTCCCACTTGCATAAGGCTATGCACTGCCTTCTCTTTGCATGAGACTAAGCTCTGTCTCAACCCTGCATGAGGCTAAGCCCTGCCTCCCACTTGCATTAGGCTAAGCACTGGCTTCTCTTTGTATGGGACTAAGCGTTGTCCCGAATCTTGCATGAGGCTAAGCCATGCCTCCCTATTCGCATGATGCTAAGCCTTTCCTCATATTTGCATAAGGCTAAGCACTGCCTTCATCTTGCATGGGACTAAGCAATGTCCAAAAACTTGCATAAGGCTAGGCCATTCCTCTCCACTTGCATACGGCTAAGCACTACTTTCTATTTGCATGGGACTAAGCACTGTCCCGAATTTCGCACGAGACTAAGCACTGTCTCTCTTGCATTGTTCTCTTTTCTCGGGCTAAGATCTGCCCTCAACTTCATACAAGACTAAGCCCTGTCTTGTTTCTTCTAACATCATGCCTCTGCACCTCATGGGCTGAAATATTGCCAACTTATCTGAAGGTGTCATAGTCTGAAGGAACCATCCTTATAGCCGAAAGACACCATGCCATGGCCTAAGGATCTCTCAAACTTGCACATCATTATTCAAAGGCGTCATGGTTCGGAGGCACCATCCTCATGGCTCGAGGAAATCATTTCATGGCCTGCGAATCCCATACCGAACAATTCATGGCCTAGGACGTGATGGTCTAAGGACGTCATCCTCAACAATCCAAAGACGGTTTTCATGGTTTGAAGGGAATTTGCATCATGTCTAAATTTACGCAAATTTATACGCTTGCAGTACATGTTTTGATTTGCAGGGGACCCAGTGAGTAACTATTATACCAACAGGAGCAATCCCGCTCCAGTTCCTTCAGATTATTTCAAACTTGACCGCTCTCCATAACCATGTCATCCTATTCGAAACCCTTTGTCCGTCCTTGTGACAACTCTGTTGGTTTATTCCACCGGTGGACCCAGAACTACACACGACCTGATTCCTGTAAAACCGGGGATATGTAGGCAGCTTAGAAACCAGAGTGCGGCCAATATCTCTCAAATCACTCAATTCTGTCAAAATTGGCCATAATATCTTTACCCGATAACTCTTTCATCCTTCTCGGGTAAAGAGGGGCAACTGTTGATACCCAATTTTTCCCATGTATATTTCAAAAAAATACATATATAATTTTAAAATAGTGCATGAGCATCAATTAGTATTTTTCATAATTTTCTATAATTTTAAAGGATTCTTAATTAAGTTATTCCATTAATTTATTATCTAAATAATTACTAATCGCATCACAAATGATTTTATTATAATTTTAATACTTAATTTTTATCATTTATATTTATATTAATATTTAATCATTTTATGCATAATCATATTTACATCTTTAGGCTATAAATGCAATAACTTTGCAATAATAACTCATGTATGCATAATTACTTTAATTACACGAAAAATGACTTTTTATATTTTTATAATATTAAGTAATTATTTTAAATCATTTTCATATATAAATAGAATTTTTTATCATTTATTAATTTTATAAATTATTTATTTATTTACACGGGTATTTAAAACATAGTCTTTTTTAATTAAATTTTCGGACCCTCCCAACCCAATACTAGCAGGCCCAACTATCCTAACCCATAACCCAATACCCAAACCCAACTATCCTAACCCATACACGTCCAATAACCCGCCCCACCTATATCTACTCTTGGTCGTTGATCTTCTAAATCAAGATTCCTTTTTATATACCAAGACCAAAACCCTACCCTCATTTCCCCCAACCCGGCGTCTTTGGATCCCCTACTCTCCTTTTTTTTTGGTCAGAAAGATAGACTTATATAGATATAAAGTAGAACATTACAAAAGTTACAGGGAGCTACATTGTCTCGTATTCTCTCACCCCTCTCAAACCCTAGCTCCGCCGTCACCCTTTTCCCTCTTGATTCATGGGATTTTCCTTTGATTTCAGGCCTTATTCGGCTTCATTTATCTACTGCTTATATGATTTTTATGTTACTTGATGTGAATCTCAAGAGACTCGAACCAGATTTGGTTCAAAGCTCTTATTTATTGATTAATCAGTCTATGTTCATCCTATAACTTGTGAGTACAAATATTTTCGTATTTTTAGGATTTTAAATCTCGGGTTCAAACTAGATTTTATTCGCTCCTGTTTATTTTTATGAACATGGTTATTTTCTGTTTAAATCTGCTTAGATCTTGTTAGATCTGAAACGATTTAGTGTTGTTTTGGTGTTTCCCCCTTAAAATTTCGATATTTGTGTTTTTTACAGCTTTTATTATTTTACGATCGATTTTTACCCAAAACCTAGGGTTTTGGTTCTAACGGATTTTTGCAAAAAATGTTTTAACATTTAAATGTTTCATCTATGAGTTTCTTATTTATTTTTTGACCGATTTTTACTTTATTTAATTAACTTTCATATATATGTCTTTATTCTAATTAGTGGAGCCGACTCCTAATTGATGTTGGAATTAGTTCTTACCATATTTAACCTCATTCTTAGCTACTGATTGATTCTGTGTAAGTTTCTCCTTAAATTAAGTAGTACTTTACTCTATTTTGTCTTGTTAATTGATTCATGCTGACCTTAATTTATTGTTATTTGATTTTCAAGCCTTATTTATATGAATGATTCCTTACCTTATCAGTTTGTTTCATTGTGTGCTATAAAAGCCCCTTCCTTGTTTAGATATTAAACACGCTTGAGAACCCCTTGAGAAAAAACTTTTTCACTGAACAACGTCACACTTTCAAACTTCTGTTTCTCAAAAAACTTAAGCTCTCTCTTTGTTCTATTGTTCTGATATCTGCACTATTTGGTCGGCTGGAAGCCAAGGCAAGATTTTCTGGAATTTAAACTTCTATGGCATTCATATTTGCTTTCTTCTCAACTGGTATGCCTTAACTCCTACTATTCTATTTCGTTCAGTATGCTTTATTCGATTAGTCTATTTAAATCTTCAGCATGATTCTGCTTTCTATGTGACTACATGATCCCACTTAGTGATAATGCTAAACTAAGTTACTTCCAATAATGTGACTCCTCTTCCATATGTTAGCTTAATGTTCAAGTCTGATTCTGAACTTTGCTAGATATTGTAAGCATGTAACCATATGTTTGTGGTTTTTGTTTATAAGTCCAGTCTATTTCGGTCTCTGTGTTTAAGCCAAGACTACTTTAATATTAATCCTAATCAAATGCCAATTTGTCTGGACTATATGCTGAACATGAACTTTGTTTGTTCCTTGGTGCAATTCTGTTACTATTCTGTATGTACTGGTTTCTAAACCTGTCCCGATTACCCTTACCCTTCTGAAAATTAAACTGCTTTTTAAACCTGTCCCCCTTAAACTTTATGCACTGGTTTTCCAACTCCTACTCTTAGTTATTTAGGTTCCTACCACTCCTAGTGTGAGAACTCCCTAGGGTTCTTGAGACTCCTCCGAACTCTGACACATTGGGGTTGGTCTTCCAAATCTTTTATGAACTATTTCTGAGTGTGGTTCTGGTGTGTTCATTTCCCGGGGTCCATGAGGCCCTTGGGAACTTTGACACACTAGAAACCTAATTTTGTGTACCATGAATGGATCACTATCATGTTCTGGAGTTGTTATGTTTGAAGGCATGGTTCCCAGGTTTATATTGGGCCTATGAAGGCTATAGTGTAATAGATACTGTTACATAATTTATTCATTCTAGGTTGTAATAATTTCTATAATAACATATTTGGGGTTAATTAGTGAAAGTTTGAGGGTTTCTTCTATTTTTGTTAAACTTGTGTAGAAATCCTGCCAATAGGATTAATTTTGTTGATCAAATCATGTGAATGCTATTACTTGTTTAGAGATACTACCTATAGGATTTTCTGATTGTTTAATTCTGTATTTTTACCCCCGTATATTAGAAATACTGTTTATAGACTTCCTTCATTAGAAATCATGTTCATAGGATCCACGCATATTTTTAACTCAACGTGCATTAGTGACCATGTCTATAGGATTCTGTTTGAAATAATAACCTCTCCTCGGCAATCTTCTTAAATATTTCCCACATACAGTTGTAGATATCATTACTATTGGGTGAAATCAATCTCAAACCTAGATTGCATGCCTATAGGACTTAAATTAATAGATATCATGTCTATAGGAGTTTAAATCAACCATCACTTAGAAATCATGTCTATAGGAGTTTAAATCAATTCTGCAAATTAGAAAGCATGCCTATATGATTTAAAAAGGATAAAACCTGCTTTTATGAGGTTAAAATCAGTGACTCACTTAGAAACTATGTTATAGGTCTATAATTAACAAACTCGTAGAAACCATGCCTATAGGGTTCTGTTAATCAGTTATGAGTTCGTCTAATTCTGATTATCACTTAGGCAAATCTGTAGGGGTTTCTAATGATTATGGCCTAAAAATTATGATATCTTGCTGTCTGGGAGATCCCAGATTCATGCTTAATAAAATCAATAGCCAAACGGATTGGCCTCGATGTTCGCCTTAATAAAATTGCTTCTTTATATTCTGTTATGCTTATCCAGATTTCCTGCCAATAGGATTCTAAATTAATAAAGTTTGCTGATTCAATTACGTGCATTTGTTATCTACTTGTGGAGGTCAATGTGAGCCCTTATTTGTTCCTTACATGAAAGTCTTATCTGAATTTTGTTTTTCGCCTAGCTTTTTCTCATTTTTAGCAACATAGGTCAGTCAGGAACCACCCTAAACAGAGGTCCTAAATACCTCCAAGACCATAAGTAAGGGACGGGTAGTGCACGCATAAGGAACGAATTAGAAGCTATTAGAACGCTTAGGTAACAACTGAAAGATAGTAATTGGGTAGTAAAGGAGATGATGACACGTGCGCTAATTCTATGAGTAGCACCCCAACTTGGGGAAGTTACAAAGTATTGCGTGGAATGATCCTATAGGCTAAAAAACCTAGGACCCCGTTAATCCTGGTTAAAGTAATTTGTATTTGTCTAAATTGTTTTATTTTCCTTTAAGACTAATCTGCTTAATTAAGTTTGGCCGGAACCCACCGTTGTGGACCTCGAGGGGTTCCTAACACCTTCCCCTCAAGGTAATTTCAAGCCCTTACCTGATCTCTGGTGACGCAAACTGGTTCTATAAGTTAATTACCCTAGGTTCCCGAACACACCTTAATCCGTTAGGTGGCGACTCTTCAAATCCCTTACCCCACCCCAAAAGGAATGGAGTTGTCTCATAAATGTCCAAACTCGATTTCGCGAGAAAACGGGGGCGTGACAATTGTTTCTTCCCTGCTTTAATTATTACAGGTCTACTTGTAATTCCCTACCTAATTTCTACGCGTTAGATACTGTGTTCCCCTTGTTGAAGATATTTATTATCCCGTAGATTCATTGTTCCCCGTTACTTGTTTAAGCTGTTATCGACATTTTTGTGATATCCTGGTTTGGTCTCGCTGAGTAGTATTATTTGTGTAAGGTTTTATTGAGTATAAGGTTCCCAATTGCCTTGTTCTAAATTTGAAGTGTTGATAAGGGCCTTGTGTTAATTTTGTTAAACTTCTATACATCCTGTGTAATTGATATGAATATGGTGGGATCGGGTTGCACGCCGCAACAGGTGGAATAAGGATGATGTACGGATCGAGTTGCACGCCGCAACATGTGTAATAAGGGTGGAATGTTGTGATATAAGGGTGAATCGTGATGGTTTTATTATGATTTGGTAGGATCGGGTTGCGCACCACAATATTTTATCTATATTTTGTTATTTATGATATTAAGAAGAAATAAGGGTGTATTGTGATATGTACGGTGGGATCGGGTTGTGCGCCACAACACTTTATGCGTTTATGTTGTTTCTTCGACTATGTAAGTTGTCCGGTAGTTTTGCATTTCACTTAAGGATTGGTTATAGCTAAACACTAATGAGACACGTTGGGTTCTGTATTTATTCCTTGCATTATTGCTTTTACATTATTCTGCTTACTTTTCTATCTTGTTATTTACTATATACAACTTATATTATGAATGACACGCCGTAGCCTCGCCACACCTTCATCGAGGTTAGGCTCGACACTTACCAGTACATGGGATCGATTGTACTGATACTGCACTCTACACTTCCTGTGCAGATATTGGAGCAGGTAGAGGCTAATCGAGAGGTTGGCTACAGGTTATACAGCTAAGAGACCCAAGGTAGTCCTTCTTGCGTCCGCAGGACCAAGCGTTCCCTTATACACTTCTATACTTGCTATTTTTCTTTACTTTTCGAACAATTGTTATTTCTTCGGACAAATGTTTGTAGAAAATCTTAGTATATCGATATATATACAGCTTCGCGTTTATTTTGCTTTATTTTACTTGTTTTCTGATAATCACTAAAAATGGAAAGAATTGACTAAATAACCTTTAACGTTGGCTTGCCTTGCAAGTGTGATGTTAGGCGCCATCACGGTCCCGACTGTGGGAATGTCGGGTCGTGACAAGTTGGTATCAGAGCACTAGGTTGCCTAGGACTCACAATACACGGACAAGCTTGGTAGAGTCTACGGGGATCGGTACAGAGACATCTGTACTTATCTCCCCGGGGCTATAAAGTTAGGAACAAGTTTCACTTTTATTCAACTCTGTCGTGTGATTTTGTTTTTCTCAATACTGATTACACTCTCCTATTCTTATTCTCTCGCAGATGGCGAGACTTCTTCAGCTGATCAGCAGCTAGAGCCTCCAGTAGCAGCTCATATGATGGGCAGAGGTCGAGGCTGAGGCCGTGCCAGAGGCAGAGGCAGATATCACGACCCAAAATCCTAACTCGGGTCGTGATGGCGCCCAACAGCGGGGTCAGGCAAGCCAACACTCAATTACTAAGGTTTCTTTCTTATTTGATTGAACATCTCGACATACACCAAGTTTTAAAGCTTAAAACATTTAACCAAAAAGGGGTAATTAGCCAATTTTTACCAAAAGAAACCATAGGGAGGTGTGAGCCAGTATATATATACAATCCGAAATCCATTAACAACTACTACGTGTATGCCAGGAACTAGTGTCACAAGTCCTACGGGCAAACTAACAGAATGTACAAAAGATATAATATACAGTCCCATTGTCTGAAAGAAGTAGACGGGAAATAAATAAAAGAAACTCCATAGTGCTACCGAGGATCGTCAGGAGAAGCAGCTCACCGTGAAGCCAGGCCTAGAATATATATACTCTCAAGAACGAGCTTCGGTGTGATAACCAGATGCACCTGCCTCAGAACCTGTACAATTAAGTAGAGAAGTGTAGCATGAGTACATAAACATATATGTACGCAGTTAGTATCCCGTCTAATCTCGAAGAAGTAGTGACGAGAGGTAGACGTGATACTTACTAGGTCCAGCAACTACATAATATAAACTAATAAAAGGGTAGGCAGGTATAACAATCGTAATAATCACAAGGGCATGAAATATCAAATATAAACCCAAAATAATCCTTCCACATCACATATTACTAACATATAAAGTACTAAATCTCTTCTTTCGATGAAACAGTTCATATAATAACAACAAATTTCCAGTCAACATAATAAGCACATAGCCTGTCGAAGCGTACGACCGAAGCGTAGCATAAATAAATGTGCACTACTGAGGGTCGAACGGCTCAAACCATAGATGCATATATTACCCCGCTCGCGAATCGATCACGCGACGCGATTTACATAATGATAAGGCTACCCCGCTCACGAATCATACATGTGACACGGGTGCTCATATATATACACAGAATTATCAGAATCTCAGGCATTTAACAGAGAATATACTTGAAAACAGGGACTTAAGTGCTGAAATTCAAACCATGGCTTCCTAATACCTTCATGCTAAATTCAAGAATAATAAACAACTCAAATTACATTTAGGAATACATGTAAGGCATATAAAAGCATGTTCGTGGGTCCTAAAAATACCCGACATAACAATAATAGTCGCTACGCACGGACTCTCGTCACTTGGTACGTACGTAGCCCCCACAAACATCAGCACATAGCACTTAGATCACCTATGGGGACAATTCCCTCTTACAAGGTTAGAAAGGAGACTACCTCGTGTCGAATCTACTTCTCAGACTAAGAACGCGCCCAAAACTACGAACTCTACACCCGAGGACTCGAAACTAGCCAAATGTTACACAAATATATCAATTCATGCTCAAAGTATGGAAATTCTCCTACTTATTTAGTAAATTCATCATTCTTGAAGAAATCCCAAATTTGCCCATGGGCCCGCACACTCAAATTCCAAAAATTCTCGAAGGAAACACTCACCCATAGCCTAAAGATCATTAATATATGATTTTTACTTGATTTCATAGCAATTTGACGTGAAAATTTCTAAATTTCCGAAATTCCTAGGTTACTACACAAATTCTTAATTTTCACTAATTTAGTAGCTAGTTAATTAGTAATTCATGTATTAAACTAGTACTAGAGTAGAATTTACTTACCTCTTCAGTAGATAGGTGAATTTTCCCTTTCCCAAGCTCCCTAGGTCGACAATGGTGGAAGGAAGATGATGAAAATGAACTAAATCCCGTATTTTAAAAGAACCACACTGTCTACAGTGTTTTCGCACCTGCGGCTCAAGGACCACACCTGCGGTCTCGCACCTGCGGAAATGGCACAGGGGGGAGGGGGGGGCAATCTCGCACCTGCGGCTACGCAACCGCACCTGCGGTCACACCAGATCAGGTGTACCAGCAGTTACATCAGCTGGTTTTAAGCCCCGTTTGGTGCCCAAGAGGCACCTGGGCCCACCTAACCCCTCGTCCAAATATACCAACAAGTCCCAAATCATGGTAAGGATTCGCTCGAGCCTTCGGAACACTAAAAACAACGTTAAAACTCAAAATCATATCCCAAAACCCCTAGAACCATAACTTAAGAACTTCAAGTTCTTGAATTCGATAACCATGCGCCGAACCAACCTATACTACTCGGAATGACACCAAATTTTGCAGGCAAGTCATAAATGACATAACGGGACTATTTTCGGTCTCGGAATTCCATTCAGACCTCGATAAAACAAAAACACATTCCAAACCAAATTTCAAACTTACGGAATTTCTCATGTCTATATCGGGCGCCGAAACGCTCCCGGGTCATCGAAAACCCATTTTGAAACTTGATTACGAGGTCGTTTACTCAAAATGTTGACCGATGTCAAATTTGGCAAAAAGGGCCAGCCTTAAGGAACTAAGTGTTCCTATACTGCTCTAAACACTTCTGAATCTCGAACGACGCATCCCCCCAAGTCATAAATCATAATAAGCCGTTGTGGGAAGTTTTATTTAAGAGAATGGGGTATGATAATGCAAAACGACGGGTCGGGTCGTTACATGTCACGACCCGAAATCCCACCTTCGGGCCATGACTGCATCTAACGTTGAAGCCGCTAGACAAGCCAACGATTGAACTAAATAAAACTCATAACAATTAAAATGAACAGGATGACAATGGAAGCTATGATTAACAATATGAAAGTTAACGAATTAAAAAAATAATATGGCAAGCTTCGAAGTAAAACCCATAAATATAACCCAAGAACTGGTGTCACATACTCACGAGCTGTCTAAGAAATTACTAAATACAAAGGTCTGAAATAAGTACATATGAATGTCTTTGAAACTATTAGATAAGAAAGAGCTGAAAGTCAAGGGTAGAAGGTGACGCAAAGGCCCACGAACATCTGCGGGTCTACCTCGATGTCTCCTGTATAAACTGATGAAATGCTCCGACCGTCAGTGACCACCGGGTCCGGCTGTGTAGTTTGTACAACATAAAGAAGTGCAGGTGTAGCATCAGTAAAACCGACCCCATGTACTAAGTAAGTGCCGAGCCTAACCTCGGCGAAGTAGTGACGAGGCTAGGACAGACAACAATATATGTACCTGTACAATTCTATATAATAACAGGAAATATATCGGCGGAAATAAGCAAGTAAAAACAGATACGGGGAGAACATGCTGGGGGTAAAAGGGGCAGCAAATACTAGCATAGTGGAACAGGGTAACAGCTGAAATGTAACAGTAAAAATAGGAATTTAACACCTCAGAAAAGATAATGAATAACACAAGGCACGGCATGTCCCCTCGTGCATCACCTCACAAATCACTCGGCACTGAATGTACCCTCGTGCATCAAACAGTAACACATCGGCACGACATGTCCCCTCGTGCGATAACAATAACAATCAACACGGCATGTCCCCTCGTGCGATAAATAATAAACGGTAAACACGGCATGTCCCCTTGTGTGATAAATAATAAACAATCAGCACGGCATGTCCCCTCGTGCGATAAATAATAAACGGTCAACACGACATGTCCTCTCGTGTGACAAATAATAAACAATCAGCACAGCATGTCCCCTCGTGCGATAAATAATAAACGATCAACACGGCATGTCCCCTCGTGTGATAAATAATAAACAATCAGCACGACATGTCCCCTCGTGCGATAAATAATATAAAAGTAGCAATATAAAGTGAAAATCAACAATGAGAAGTCTCAAGTGTACGAAAATACTCAATAAATTTCTGTCGCCCCGGCAAGGGACTCAGCTATAACCAACCTCGCATCAGAAATACAATATCAACAGTAAAAGCCTCAACTGAAACAAATAACACAATAACTCCCCATGTCATGGAACAACATCAAGGTATCACCTCTAAATCACCAATTACTCATAGTACAGAGAATATTAAGAACACGGTATGATTCATCACAATTGACTCACGGGCATGCTTGACCGCAACATATAGGCACTCGTCACCCCGCCTATACGTTGGACGTGAATTACACATAGCAAATAAGGCTCTATACCTAATCCCTCAAGCTAAGGTTAGGCCAACCACTTACCTCGGCTCCAAAATGCAAGTCAAGCCTCAATCACAGCCTTTCCTCTCGAATCCAACTCCGAATCGATAATATCTAGACATAATGGATTTATTAACATCAGTAATTACTCAATAAACCAATTCCAAGGCCTAATCATACATTTTCTACTATTCTTCCAAAAATACTAAAATTCGACCCCGGACCCACATGCTCTAATCTCGAAAATTCTCGGAGGAATCACTCACCCATCGCCTAAGGATCATTAATATGAAGTTTCTACTTGAATTCATAGCATTAATTTGACAGTTCATCAAATTCCCAAAAATCCCATTTACTACTCCAAAACCTAGATTTTTCTAAGATTTAGTAGTTAATTCCCTTGACAATTCATGAATTAAACTAGTAAAATATAGTGAAATTACTTACCTCTACTGGAAATGGGTCGAGGAATGGTTTCTCAAGCTCTTAGGACCCTTCGATGGAGGTTGGAATGGGTGTAAATTAAGGAAACCCGAGTTTAGACACTTAAATATAGGCTGCCTATAGGGGTTTCCGCACCTACGACCCTCGGATCGCACCTGCGAAGAAATGGCCGCACTTGCGGTCCCGCACCTGCGAAGAAATGGCCGCACCTGCAGAAAAGGGTCGGGGGAGCTGGGTTCGCACCTACGGAGTTGGCGGCCGCACCTGCGGTCCCGCACCTGCGAAAAAAGAACCACACCTGCGAAAGATGCGCACCTGCGAGGCTGAGACTGCAGGAGCGGTCCCGCACCTGCGGCTGGACAACCGCACCTGCGGTCACACCAGCTACAGCTGCACCAGCAGTGTTTTACCTAGTTTTTTAGCTTCGTTGGGGGTCCGGGAGGCACCTGGGCCTACCCGAGCCCCCGTCCAAAAATACCAACAAGTTTGAAATCATTATACGGTCTTGCTCGAGCCCACGGAACACTCAAAACAACGCTAAAACTCAAAATCACATCCCAAAACCCCTGAATTCATGACTTAAGACTTTCAAACTCTAGATTTCTATAAAAATGCACTGGACCGACCTATACGACTCTTAATGTCATCAAATTTTGCATGCAAGTTATAAATGACCATACGGAACTATTCCCGGTCTCGGAATCACATTCGGACCTCGATAGCATAAAATCACGTTCCAAACCAAATTTCAAATTCTATGAAAATCCTCAAAACATCATTAACTCTCAATTTCCCATTTTTGATCCGAAACATGTCAAATCAAGCCCGTTCCTTACCAAATTTTATAGATAACTCAAATAACTTATGTTGAACCTATTTCGGGCTTCGGAACCATAATAAGGGCCTTGCAACACAGGTTTCACATCGAGGTTCATTTTCATAAGCCTTTATTATTTTCAGAAAAAACAATTTTCTTAAAAAATTCATTTCTCGGACTTGGGTCCTCGGAATTCGATTCCGGGCATACGCCCAAGTCCCATATTTTCCTACGGACCTTCCGGGACCACCAAATCACGGGTCCGGGTCCGTTTATCAAAAATGTTTACCAAAGTCAACTTTAATCAATTAATTATTATAAATTCAACTCTTTATCAAGTTTCCACACAAAGGCTTCCCGGCTACGCGCCCGGGCTGCGCACGCACATCGAGGTGAGATTAACAAAGACTTTTGGGGCCTCGAAACACAGTCATAAATAAATTTACATAAGATGACCTTTTGCGTCATCACAATCTCCACCTCTAAAACAAACGTTCGTCCTCGAACGGACATAGAAAGGTACCTGAATCGAGGAAAAGGTGGGGATACCGGCTTCGTATATCGGACTCGGACTCCCAGGTCGCTGCCTCAAAAGGCAGACCTCTCCACTGAACACGAACCGAAGGATAACTCTCCGATCTCAACTAACGAACCTGCCGAGCTAATATGGCCACTGGCTCCTCCTCATACAACAAATCTTGTCCAACTGGACACCGCTGAAATCAAGTACATGAGATGGATCCGCAATATACCTCTAGAGCATAGACACGTGGAATACCGGATGCACAGCTGACAAACTAGGCGGCAAGGCAAGTCGGTAGGCCACCTCTACTACCTTATCCAATATCTCAAATGGACCAATGTACCTTGGGCTCAACTTGCCCTTCTTCCCGAACCTCATCACGCCCTTCATAGGCGACACTCCAAGAAATACCCGGTCTCCTATCATGAATGCTAAGTCTCGAACTCTACGATCCGCATAACTCTTATGCTTGGACTGAGCTGTACGAAGTCTATCTTGAATAATATTCACCTTGTCCAAGGCATCCTGGACTAACTCGGAACCTAACAACCTAGTCCCTCTTGGCTCAAACAATCCGACTGGAGACCAACACCGTCTACTATACAATGCCTCGTACGGAGCCATATGAATACTCGATTGATAGTTGTTGTTGTAGGCAAACTCAGCTAAAGGCAAGAACTGGTCCCATGAACCACCAAAATCAACAACACAAGCCCGCAACATATCCTCCAAGATCTGAACAGTACGCTTGTACTGTCCATCCGTCTGAGGATGAAATGATGTGCTCAGCTCAATCTGTGTACCCAACTCTTGCTGAAAACTCTCCAGAAATGGGATGTAAACTGAGTACCTCTGTCTGATATAGTGGATAAGGGCACACCATGCAATCGAACAATCTCTCTCATATATATCTTTTCCAACTTCTTCGTTGAATAGGAAACTGATACCGGAATGAAGTGCGCTGACTTGGTCAGGCTATCCACAACAACCCAAACCTCATCAAACATCCTCTGAGTCCGTGGGAGCCCAAATACAAAGTCCATGGTGATACGCTCCCACTTCCACTCAGGAAGCTGAATCTGCTGCATCAAACCACCGGGTCTCTGGTGCTCGTACTTAACCTACTGACAGTTCAAGCACCGAGCTACATAAGCTACAATATCCTTCTTCATCCTATGCCACCAATAATGCTGCCACAAATCCTGGTACATCTTTGCGGCGCCCGGATGAATGGAATACCGGGAACTATGGGCCTCTTATAGTATCAACTCACGAATACCATCAACATCAGGTACACAAATACGGCCCTGCATCCGCAGAACTCCCTCATCATCAACCGTAACCTGCTTGGCACCCCTGTGCCGGACTGTATCTCTAAGAACACATAAATGACGATCATCACATTGCGTGGACCGAATACGGTCATACAATGAAGAACGGGCCACGGTATGGGCCAACACACTGTCAGTCTCAGAAACCTCCAACCTCACAAATCGGTTGGCTAAAGCCTGAACATCCAATGCCAGAGGT
Organism: Nicotiana undulata; assembly: GCA_005239495.1. Classification (NCBI taxonomy): domain Eukaryota; kingdom Viridiplantae; phylum Streptophyta; class Magnoliopsida; order Solanales; family Solanaceae; genus Nicotiana; species Nicotiana undulata. The sequence goes on from MDKH01028760.1 coordinate 41,666, forward strand.
AACTCCCCGGCTGATAAATAAGCTAGACTGCTCATACTGGCTGACTTCCGGCTCAAAGCATCGGCCACCACATTGGCCTTCCCCGGATGATAAAGAATGGTAATATCATAATCCTTCAGTAACTCTAACCACCTTCTCTACCTCATGTTCAACTCCTTTTGCCTGAATAGATACTGTAAACTCTTATGATCCGTAAACACCTCACAAGGCACACCATACAAGTAATGCCTCCAAATCTTCAACGCATGGACAATAGCTGCAAGCTCCAGATCATGAACTGGATAGTTCTTTTCATGAACCTTTAACTAACGAGAAGCATATGCTATGACTTTGCCATCCTGCATCAACACTACACCAAGCCCAACCCGTGAAGCATCACAATACACGGTATACGACCCTGAACCTGTGGGCAAAATTAACACTGGTGTCGTGGTCAAGGCTGTCTTGAGCTTCTGAAAGCTCGCCTCACACTCATCCGACCACCTGAACTGGGCACACTTCTGGGTCAACCTGGTCATCGGGGTTGCGATAGATGAAAAGCCCTCCACAAATCGGCGATAATAACCTGTTAAGCCCAAGAAACTCCGAATCTCTGTAGCTGAAGTGGGCCTAGGCCAATCTCTGACTGCCGAAATCTTCTTGGGATCCACCTGAATACCCTCTGCCGACACAACATGGCCCAGAAATGCCACCGAACTTAACCAGAACTCACACTTAGAAAATTTGGCATACAACTGACTATCCCTCAGAGTCTGGAGGACGACTCTAAGATGCTGCTCATGCTCCTCTCGGCTGCGAGAGTATATCAATATATCATCAATAACGAACGAGTCCAAATAAGGCATGAACACCCGGTTCATCAACTCCATAAAAGTAGTAGAGGCATTTGTCAACCGGAATGACATCACCAAGAACTCATAATGCCCATAACGAGTGCGAAAGAACGTCTTAGGTACATCAGACGCCCTAATCCTCAGCTGATGGTAACCAGATCTCAAGTCTATCTTGGAAAACACAGTAGCACCCTGAAGGTGGTCAAATAGATCATCAATCCTCGGCAGAGGATACTTGTTCTTGATAGTAACCTTATTTAGCTGCCGGTAGTCGATACACATCCTTATTGAGCCATCTTTCTTCTTAACGAATAACACTGGGGCACCCAAAGGAGAAACACTAGGTCTAATGAAGCCTTTATCCAACAAGTCCTTCAACTGATCCTTCAATTCATTCAACTCTTGCGAGGCCAATGATATAGCAGAATAGAAATGGGATGAGTGCCTTGAGCCACCTCGATACAAAAGTCAATATCCCTGTCGGATGGCATACCCAGGAGGTCGGCAGGGAAAACCTCTGGGAACTCACGAACCACATGCGCAAACTCCATAGAAGGAACGGCAGCGCTAGAATCACGAACATAGGCCAAATAGGCCAAACAACCCTTCTCGACCATACGCCGAGCCTTTATATAAGAAATAACTCTGCCGGAAGAATGGCTAGGAGTCCCTCTCCACACCAAACGAGGAACACCTGGAAAGGCCAAGGTCACTTTCTTGGCATGAATGTCCAGAATAGCATGATACGGAGATAGCCAATCCATCCCCAATATGACGTCAAAGTCCACTATACCATAAGCAAAAGATCAACATGAGTCCCCATACCACCAATAACTACTAAGCAAGCACGGTAGACTCGATCTACCATAATAGAATCACCCACCGGGGTAGACACATATACAGGAGCACTCAAGGAATCACAGGACATGCTCAAATAAGGGGCAAAATAGGAAGACACATAAGAGAAAGTAGAACCCGGATCGAATAACACCGAAGCATCTCGGCTGCAAACTGATACCGTACCTGTGATAACTGCGTTAGAGGCCTCAGCCTCTAGCCTGGCCAAAATAGCATAGCAACGGGGCGGAGCCCCTCCAACCTGAACATCTCTAGGTCTACCTGCTACGGGCTGACCCCTACCTCTCATGACATACCATCCACCTTTATGAGTCTGACCTCCACCTCTGGCACCACGACCACCCCTAACTGGCTGAGGGGGCGAGGGTGCACCTAATGCGGGAAACATGGTATGGGAACCCTAATACTGAGAACCAGTAAAACCTCGGGGGAAAAACCTAGAAATATGCCCCATACCATCGCAAGTGTATAAAGCCCTCGGCTGCTAAGAATACTGACCCTGGAACTGTCCCTGACGACCAGAATGACTACCCTAAAGACTCTGAATTGGCGGTGCGCTGATGGGAGCTGATGATGCGCTGCGGGATGCCTAGAGTGCTGAATGATAAGGCTTAGGGGGATGACTTCTACCAAATGAATCTTTTCCTCCAGATGAGGCACCACTGAAATGGCAAAATGACGAGGTCTCTTGTTAGACCCCTGACCACCACCCTTGGATAATTTCATCTCAATGCGTCTGGCCACATCGGCTGCATCCTGAAAGGAGATATCAGTACCGGTCTCCCTGGCCATCTGAAGTATGATAGGCTGGGCCAAACCCTCAATAGATCTCCAAACCCTCTCCCGATCAGTGGGAAGTATCATAAGTGCATGTCTTGCCAGAGTGATGAACCTGGTCTCGTACTGAGTGACAGACATAGATCCCTGCTGGAGGCGTTCAAACTGTCCCCGAAGATCCTCTCGCTGAGTAATGGGAAGAAACTTCCCCAAGAATAGCTCGGAGAACTGAGCCCAAGTCTATGGTGCAGACCCAGCTAATCTGGTCAGACAATAGTCTCTCCACCAAGTCTTGGCTGCGCCAGACAACCGAAAAGTAGCAAAGTCAACTCTATTGGACTCCACAACGCCCATGTTCCGAAGAACCTCATAACAACTGTCTAAATAATCGTGGCGATCCTCTGATGGTGCAACAGCAAATGTAGTAGTGAATAACTTGGTGAACCGATCTAGTCTCCATAGAGCATCTGCTGACATAGATGCACCCTCTGCTGCCGGTGCCACAATACCCGGCTGAGCTACTACGGCTGTCTAGGGTGCTGGAGCCTGAAAATGAGTGGCAAACTGCTCTGGGGTGTGAATAACAGGAGTCTAGGTCCCTCCCCTAGCCTGAGAACCAGCTGGTGCAGTAGGAAGAAACCCAGCCTCAGCCACGCTCAACATAAGTCCCACCAAGCGGACTAGAGCGTCCTGAAGCACCGGGGTAGCAATGAACCCCTCTGGGACATGAGCTGGTCCAACTGGGACTGTCTGAGTAGGAACCTCACCGGCAAAGTCTACTTGTGGGTCCTCAACTGGAGCTGCTGCTCTAGCTCTGCCTCAGCCTCTAGCGCGGCCTCGACCTCGGCCCCTCGTAGGAGTTGCAATAGGAAGATCAGGCTGCCTATCGGTCGATGAGGAAGCACGCGTCCTCTCCATTTGCGAGAGAGTAGGATAGAGACTCAATTAGTATTTAGAATTTAAATGGAACCACAGAGGATGAAAGATATGAAGTTATTCCTAACTTTGCAGCCTATGGGGGATAAGTACAGACATCTCCGTACCGATCTATCAGACTCTACCAAGTTTGTCCGTGAGTTGTGAGACCTAAGAAACCTAGAGCTCTGATACCAACTTGTCACGACCCGAAATCCCACCTTCGGGCCATGACTGCGTCTAACGTTGAACCCGCTAGACAAGCCAATGTTTGAACTAAATAAAACTCATAACAATTAAAATGAACAAGATGACAAGGGCAGCTATGATTAACAATATGAAAGTTAACGAATTACAAAAATAATATGGCAAGCTTCGAAGTAAAACCCATAAATATAACCCAGAACTGGTGTCACACACTCACGAACTGTTTAAGCGATTACTAAATACAAAGGTCTGAAATAAGTACATATGACTGTCTTTGAATTATAAGATAAGATAGAGTTGAAAGTGAAGGATAGAAGGTGACGCCAAGGCCAACGAACGTCTGCGGGTCTACCTCGATGTATCCTGTATGAATTGATGAAATGCTCCGACCGTCAGTGACCACCGGGTTCGGCTGCGTAGTCTGCACAACATAAAGAAGTGCAGGTGTAGCATCACTATAACCGACCCCATGTACTGAGTAAGTGCCGAGCCTAACCTCGGCGAAGTAGTGACGAGGCTAGGACCGACAACAATATATGTACCTGCACAATTCTATATAATAACAGGAAAGATATCAGCAGAAATAAGCAAGTAAAAACAGATACGGGGAGAACATGCTGGGGGTAAAAGGGGCAGCAAATACTAGCATAGTGGAACAGGGTAACAACTGAAATGTAACAGTAAAAATAGGAATTTAACACTTCAGAAAAGAATGAATAACACAAGGCACGGCATGTCCCCTCGTGCATCACCTCACAAATCAGTCGGCACGGAATGTCCCCTCGTGCATCAAACAGTAACACATCGGTACGGCATGTCCACTCGTGCGATAACAATAACAATCAACACGGCATGTCCCTTGGTGTGATAAATAATAATCAATAAGCACGGCATGTCCCCTCGTGCGATAAATAATAAACGGTCAACACGGTATGTCCCCTCGTGTGACAAATAATAAACAATCAGCACGACATGTCCCCTCGTGCGATAAATAATAAACGATCAACAGGGGATGTCGCCTCTTGTGATAAATAATAAACAATCAGCACGACATGTCCCCTTGTGCGATAAATAATATAAAAGCAGCAATATAATGTGAAAATCAATAATGAGAAGTCTCAAGTGTACGGAAATACTCAATAAAATTCTATCGCCCCGGCAAGGGACTCAGCTATAACCAACCTCGCATCAGAAATGCAATATCAACAGTTAAAGCCTCAACCGAAACAAATAACACAATAACTCCCCATGTCATGGAACAACATCAAGGTATCACTTCATAGTACAGAGAATATTAAGAACACAGTATGATTCATTACAATTGACTCACGGGCATGCTTGACCGCAACATATAGGCACTCGTCACCACGCCTATACGTTGGACGTGAATTACACATAGCAAATAAGGCTCTATACCTAATCCCTCAAGCTAAGGTTAGGCCAAACACTTATAACGGCTCAAAAATGCAAGTCAAGCCTCAATCACAGCCTTCCCTCTCGAATCAAACTCTGAATCGATAATATGTAGACATAATGGATTTATTAACATCAGTAATTACTCAATAAACCAACTCCAAGGCCTAATCATACATTTTCTACTATTCTTCCAAAAATACTAAAATTCGACCCCAGACCCACATGCTCTAATCCCGAAAATTCTCGGAGGAATCACTCACCCATAGCCTAAGGATCATTAATATGATGTTTCTACTTGACTTCATAGCATTAATTGGATAGTTCACCAAATTCATAAAAATCACACTTACTACTCCAAAAGCAAGATTTTTCTAAGATTTAGTAGTTAATTCCCTTGACAATTCATGAATTAAACTAGTAAAATAGAGTGAAATTACTTACCTCTACTGGAAATGGGTCGAGGAAAGGTTTCTCAAGCTCTTAGGACCCTTCAATGGAGGTTGGAATGGGTGTAAATGAAGGAAACCCGAGTTTTGACACTTAAATAGAGGTTGCCAACAAGGGTTTCCACACCTGCGACCCTAGGACCGCACCTGCGGTCCCGCACCTGCGAAGAAATGGCCGCACCTGCGGAAAAGAGCCAGGGGAGATGGGTTCGCACCTCCGGAGTTGGGGGCCGCACCTGCGGAAGATGCGCACCTGCGAGGCTGGGACCGCAGGAGCGGCCCCGCACCTGCGGCTGGGCAACCGCACCTGCGGTCACACCAGCTACAGCTGCACCAACAGTGTTTTAGCTGGTTTGTTAGCCCCGTTGGGGGTCCGAGAGGCACCTGGGCCCACCCGAGCCCCCGTCCAAAAATACCAACAAGTCCCAAATCATTATACGGACTTGCTCGAGCCCACGGAACACTCAAAAAAACGCTACAACTCAAAATCACATCCCAAAACCCCTAAATTCATGACTTAAGACTTTCAAACTCTAGATTTCTATAAAAATGCGTTGGACCGACCTATACAACTCGAAATGACATCAAATTTTGCAGGCAAGTTATAAATGACCATACGGAACTATTCCTGGTCTCGGAATCACATTCGGACCTTGATAGCATAAAATCACGTTCCAAACCAAATTTCGAATTCTATGAAAATCCTCAAAACTTCATTAACTCTCAATTTCCCATTTTTTATCTGAAAAATGTCAAATCAAGCCTGTTCCTTACCAAATTTCACAGATAACTCAAATAACACATATTGAACCTGTTTCGGGCTCCGGAACCATAATACGGGCCCGACAACACATGTTTCATATCGAGGTTCATTTTCATAAGCCTTTATTATTTTCAGAAAATAATTTTCTTAAAAAATTCATTTCTCGGACTTGGGTCTTCGAAATTCGATTCCGGGTATACGCCCAAGTCCCATATTTACCTGCGGACCTTCCGGGACAGCTAGATCACGGATCCGAGTCCGTTTACCAAAAATGTTGACCAAAGTCAACCTTAATCAATTAATTATTATAAATTCAACTCTTTATCAAGTTTCCACATAAAATCTTCCCGGCTACGCGCCCGGGCTGCGCATGCACATCGAGGTGAGATTAACGAAGGCTTTCGAGGCCTTGAAACACAGTCATAATTAAATTTACATAAGATGACCTTTTGGATCATCACAATCTTCACCTCTAAAACAAACGTTCATCCTCGAACGGACATAAAAAGGTACCTGAATCAGGGAAAAGGTGGGGATATCGGCTCCGCATATCGAACTCGGACTCCCAGGTCGTCTCCTCGACTGGTTGGCCCCTCCACTGGACATTTACGGAAGAAACTCTCTTGGACCTCAACTAGCGATTCTGTCTATCAATAATAGCAACTGGCTCCTCCTTGTAGCCCAACCTCTCATCCAACTGAATAGTTCTGAAATCGACCACGTGAGAGAAGTCGGCGTGATACCTCTGGAACATGGATACATGAAAGACCGGATGAACTCTTGATAAACTGGAAGGAAAGGCTAACTCATAAGAAACCTTTCCAACACGCCTCAACACCTCGAAAGGACCTATAAACCCCGATCTCAGCTTGCCCTTCTTCCCGAATCTCATAATACCCTTCATTGGAGAGACCTTCAATAGAACCTTGTCTCCCTCCATAAATGATACATCACGCACCCTCTGATCTTCGTAATTCTTCTGTCTGGCCTGTGCTGTGCGGAGCCTCTCGAGAATCAACTTCACCCTCTCCAAAGCATCCCTCACCAGGTCGGTGCCATATAACTTAGCCTAGCCAGGCTCAAACCACCCGATAGGAGAACGACATCGCCGACCATACAAAGCCTCGAATAGAGCCATCTCGATGCTGGACTGATAACTGTTATTGTAGGTAAACTCGGACAAAGGCAAGAACTTGTCCCACTGACCTCCAAAGTCAATCACACATGCCCTGAGCATGTCCTCCAATATCTGAACTGTACGCTCCGATTGACCATCAGTCTGAGGGTGAAATGTTGTGCTGAGGTCTATCTGGGTGCCTAACCCACTGTGTAATGCTCTCCAGAAATGCGAGGTGAACTGAGGACCTCGATCTGATATAATGGACACCGGCACACCGTGCAACCGGACTATCTCCCGAATGTAGATTTGGGCTAGCCTCTCAGAAGTATAGGTAGTAGCCACTGGAATGAAATGCGCCGATTTGGTCAATCTATCAACAATGACCCATACCGCGTCAACCTTCCGCAAGGTCCGAGGCAACCCAACCACGAAGTCCATGGTGATGCGCTCCCACTTCCACTCAGGAATAGGCATCTTCTGAAATAGGCCTCCTGGCCTCTGGTGCTCATACTTCACCTGCTGGCAATTAAGACACCTAGTCACATACTTTACAATGTCCCTCTTCATCTGCCTCCACCAGAAATGCTGCTTCAAATCACGATACATCTTTGTAGCACCCGGATGAACAGAATAACGAGAACTGTGTGCCTCCTCTAGAATCCTCTCCCTCATTCCATCAACATTAGGAACACATAAACGGCCCTGAAGTCTCAAAACACCATCCTCGCCAATGGTAACCTCCTTGGCCCTGCCCTGAATCACTGTCTCCAGTCGCTCTGCCAAACACGGATCATCCTACTACTGAACCTTAATCTCCCCCAATAACGAAGACTGAGCAACCACATGTGCAAGAACTCGACGAGGCTCTG
>MDKH01230176.1:0-12636 GCA_005239495.1 Nicotiana undulata
GTTGGCTACCCTAGTTCCACGATAGGCGCCATCACGACCTGTTAGGATTTGGGGTCGTGACAATTTAATATTAATAATTGTTATTAAAACAAATATTTAATAACATTTCTGTTAATATTTACTATTAACAAATAAATTTGGTCCAAAAATTAATCAATCGATCGATCGTTTAACCAAATCCGAATCCGAATCCGAATCTGTATCCGTATCCGAGGCCGAGCCGAGCGAGCGACGACGGCGGCGGCGGCGCGAGGCTTGCCTTCTTCTCAACTCTTTAAGAGCTAGAAGAAAAGCAATTGCTTATAGACCCATAAAAAACCTTTTCCTCTTCCCATGTGGGACAATGAAGGAGGGAAACTTAAATATTACTCAAATATTTCATTTCCCCTCCATTTTCCATTCACCATATTTTAAGCATTAATAAATCATTAATTGCTTAAAACCCCAACACTTTTCCTATTAGTTTGTAAAGACGAATAGAAATTGATATAAAAAATAATGATGTTAAGACATTGAAAACATCCAATTAATTCTAGCATGCATTAGAAATGTCGGACGGGAAAATTGAATTCATTTAGAATCAAAGACTTCAAATGCATTAGAAATAAATTATACCTGTAAAAGGAAATCACTGAATATCGAGTAATTGTTTTTTAATTGGGGTAAATTTTTATCTTTCTCCAGCCTTGTTTGTTGTAATTTTTTGTTATTAATACTTTAATTTGTTCACTTTCTCTTCTCTATTGTAGTTTTTACTCTTTGTAGTGTTAATTTTCTATTGCTGTGTTTGTATAACATTTCAGAGTGTGAGTAGAGGGTTCATTTCTTATTGTAGCGAGTGCTAAAATTTTGCTTAGTTCCTAGGAAGGGTATGTGATCTTCAAATGCTACCTTCATACTTGCAGATGATTTTAAGTCGAGGACAAACATTTGAAAATTTGCGCCGAATTTTTTTATTGTCATAGCATTAGCAGAGGTGGAGCTTGAGAATAACATTGGCCTTAGTTTTATCTGCTTGTTGAGTTAATATTACAGAAAAACATGATATTAATAACTTAATATAAGATAACTCATCCTTTCATGGTTGGCGTCTGAACATTTTATGGAGGTAAGACCTACTCCTTTTACTAAGTATTATAAATTCCTTCAACAAAAATAGCTGAAGGATATTGATAAGAGAATAAGTTAAGGGCTCAAAAATGTGCAGATCATTTGGGAAGAGGAATGTAGCAGATAACGGAGATGTTGTGAGATCTCTTTTTGACATATTTTTTCTTGAGTTGCAGAAGTCATGTAGGTCCTCTATCTAGGACCAAGCCAACAAAATCAAAATCAAGCTCTCATATTCTTTCATGTGAATGAAACTAATTTTCTTATTTGCTGTTTTTGTATTTGCTTGTTCTATTCTCTCTTTTTCTTGAACTAATCTATGGCTTTCTCATGCATGTTTCAGTATGAAAGATGAGATATGTAAAAAATACAATTCACTCCAGATTTGCATTTAGGGTGTTGAGTGTCCTTTAATATTGATAGAAGTTAGATTGGACTAATGGCACATTAAAGAGTGCGAACTTCCCTTTCCACATAATGCAATGGAGCTCGCAAACATTACGTGGCTTATGAATAAATAGTATGTGTTTTTAATCTATAATGAGATCATTGCTTAGTTTGGTGTTTATTCTATATATTCCTTGGTGTATTGCATTTTTTTTCTTCTGAGCACTCTTTTAAATCTCGACATTTCTTATGTTGCTTATGTTGTACACTTGATGTATACAGAGATGTAGATTCATAATTTGGAACTAAATCGATATACATCTTAGCATAGATTAGATCATTGGCCTTTGGATCTGTTTTTGACAACTCTATTGGTGCATTCCATTTATGAGATTGGAAATATAGCACGTCAAAAATCTCGGCATTGGAATTTGTAATATAGAACACTCTTTGCCACCTATTTGCAGCAAATTTTGAGAGGCTCTTTTGTACCTTGAAGGAAATTGTCTTCGGAAATTTGACAGAATATCTCTCCAAAATTATTGTATTGGCGCATCATAGAGTAACTTTCTGTCATTTTCATGAATTATTCTAACATCGACAGGTTTGTGTGCAGGCTGATATCGAAATCTGAGCAACTCATGCACTACTCTTTCAGCCACATGATTTTTGGTAGAGGTGACCTATTTGACATTTTTGACCTTTTATACCATCAGAATATATATGTTATTGTCGACATATAAATGATGTAAACTAAGAAAATCATAATAAAGATAAAAATGATGTATGGCCTAGGCAAGAAAAATAAATTATAAATCAAAATTGGCAAATGAAACATGCTTCTTTCTCATTGAAGCACAAAGTTTTTCTAGATGCATGCATGAAAATTTAGTATTTTCCTAAAACTGTTAAGTCAGATGATGACGCGTTTCTCTTGTTTAATTAATTATTTTTATCATTTAATAGCTTTTTCACTAATATTTGAGCGTCTTAAAATTCTCGATAATTATGCATCATACATCATTTATGTATTGAATAACATATTCATTAGTTTTGGCATAGGTATTTGATAAGTGAATCTTGCTATCTCTTTATTGAGGTTTGTGATGACTCATAGATTATCTTACGTTTTAGAATCAAACTCTGTGTTTCGAAACCTTTAGAACCTTACTTTTGCCTTCCTCGATTTGTGTGCACAGTTCGGGTATTGTCTCAGAAATGTTTTATGTTAAAAGCTGATAAAAACATAAAAAACTTTGCTTAAAAACTTCATTTGGGTTGACTTTGGTCAATATTTTTGGTAGACGAACCCAGATTCATATTTTGACAGTCCCGGTGGGTCCGTATCATGATATAGGACCTGGGCATATGCCCGAAATCGAGTTCCGAGGTCCCTAGCTCTAGATATGATTTTTTGTTGAAAATTAAAAGTCTGAAAATTTAATGGTTTTAAGAATTGATTTATGTTTGACATTGTTGATACCGGGTTCGTATTTTGGTTTCGGAACCCAATACACATGTCATAACCCAGAATCCCTACCGTCGGGACCGTGATGGCGCCTAACATTACACTTATTAGGCGCCATCACGGTCCCGATTGTGGGGATTCCGGGTTGTGACAAGTTGGTATCAGAGCACTAGGTTGCCTAGGTCTCACAATTCACGAAAAGCTTAGTAGAGTCTGGGGAATCGGTACGGAGACGTCTGTACTTATCTCCCAGAGGCTATAAAGTTTAGGAACAATTTCACTTTTATTCATCTCTACCGTGCGACTTTGTTTTCTCAATACTAATTGAACTCTCCTACTCTTATTCTCTTGTAGATGGCGAGAACGCGTACCGCTTCTTCAGCTGAGCAGTAGCCAGAGCCTCCAGCAATAGCTCCTACAAGGGGTAGAGGTCGAGGCCGAGGTAGGGGTAGGGCTCAACCTAGAGCCCGAGCAGAATCCCCAGTAGTGGAGCCTCAGGTAGAGTTCGACGAGGAGATTCCAACCTAGATTGTTCCTACCGGGCCAACTCAGGTCCCAGAGGGGTTCATTGCCCACCCCCGTGCTTTAGGATGCTTTGGTCTGTTTGGTGGGCCTTATGGAGAGTGTGGCCCAAACTAGCGCATTTCCCATGGCACCAGCCGTCTCTCATGCTGAAGGAGGAGTCCAGACTCCTGCTACTCACACTCCGGAGCATATGGCTCCCCAATTTCATACTCCGGCAGCTCATCCAGTTGGGGAGTTCAGTCGATTGTTTCGGCACAGACCGGTGATGGGTCGGCCATGTCTACTGAGGCTTTGTGGAGATTGGATAGGTTTACCAAGATCTTTCCAGTCCATTTCAGTGGTGCTACTTCAGAGGATCCACAAGAGTATCTTGACAGCTGTCATGAGGTTCTTCAGAACATGGGTATATTGAAGACCACGTGGTCGACTTTGCTGCTTTTTAGATGACTGGTTCCGCCAAGAAATGATGGAGGGATTATTTGTTGACCAGACCAGTTGGGTCGCCTGCTCTTACCTGGGACCAGTTCTCTTAGGGTAGTATGAGTGTTACTCGGTATGAGACCCGTTTTGTGGATTTGGCCCGTCATGCTCTTCTTCTGCTTTCCACCGAGAGAGAGAGGGGGTAAAGATGTTTATTGACGTACTTTCCCAGCCTATCAGATTGCAGATGGCTAAGGAGACTGAGAGTGGGATTTCTTTTCAGGTGGCTGCCAATGTCGCCAGGCGAGCCGAGATGGTTCTTGCATAGGGAGGTTAGGGGTCTGACAAGAGACCTCGTCATTCCGCTGGGTTCAGCGGCGCCTCATCTGGAGGCATGGGTACTTTTGGTAGAGGCCATCCTCCTAGGCCGTTCCATTCAGCACTTTAGGCATCCCACAATGCTTCAGGGAGTCATGGTCCTTATGTGCCTCCTTCCGGGCAGCCAGCCCACAATACACCACTAGCTTCTATCAATGCACCTCCTATTCAGAGTTATTATTGTGGTCATCTGGCCCGTTCGTGTCAATCTCAGTTTCCACAACCACAGTATCAGGATGGATGTTTTGAGTGTGGTGGTTATGGGCATATCAGGAGGACCTGTCTGAGATTATTGGGCATTCTGCCACAACATCAGAGTTCTCGTGCCATGGTTCCGGCACTAGTTGCTGCACCGCCTGCTCAGTCAGCCAGAAGCACGGGTCAGGCAGTTAGAGGTAGGGACCAGACTGCTAGAAGCGGAGTTCAGGCCGTTAGAGGTGGAGGCGCGCCAGCTAGAGGTCATCCCAAGGATATGGTTCAGAGTGGTGGGGCCCATCCCCGATGTTATGATTTTCCATCCAGGCCTGAGGCTGAGTCTTTCGATGTTGTTATTACAGGTACTATTTCAGTTTGCAGTAGAGACGCTTCAGTTCTATTTGATCTGGGGGCTACTTACTCATATATGTCTTCTTATTTTGCTTCATATTTGGTTGTGCCTCATGATTCTTTGAGTGCCCCTGTATATGTGTCTACACTTGCGGGTATGTTATTGTTGTATAACGTGTTTATCGTTCGGGTGTGGTCACTATTGGGAGTCTTGAGACTAGTGTAGATCTTCTACTCCTCGATATGGTTGATTTTGATGTTATATTGGGTATGGATTGGTTGTCACCTTATCACGCTATATTGGACTGTCACGCTAAGACGATGACCTTAGCCTTGTCAAGGTTGACTTGATTAGAGTGGAGAGGGGCTCTTGGCCATTCTACAAGCAGAGTTATCTCTTATATGAAGGCTCGGTGTATGGGCGAGAAGGGGTGTTTGACTTATTTGGCTTATGTTCGTGATTCTAGTGCAAAACTTCCTTCCATGGATTCTGTGCCAGTTGTTTGTGAGTTTCCAAAGGTATTTCCTGCAGGACTGTTGGGGATGACACCTGACAGGGACATTTGATTTCTTTTATTAATTTGGCCTCGGGCCCCCAACCCATTTCCATTCCTTCATACCGGATGGCCCCTCCAGAGTTGAAAGAATTGAAGGAACAGTTGCAGGATTTTCTCGACAAGGGCTTCATTAGACCTAGTATATTGTCCTGGGGTGCACCAGTGTTGTTTGTGAAGAAAAAGGAGGGGTCTATGAGGATGTGTATATATTATCAGCAGTTGAATAAAGTCACCATCAAGAACAAGTATCCATTACCGAGGATTGATGACGTATTTGATCAGCTTCAGGGTGCTAAGGTATTTTCGAAGATTGATTTGAGATCGGGCTATCATCAATTGAGGATTAGGGCATCCGATGTCCCTAAGACAACTTTTCGAACGCGGTATGGGCGCTATGAGTTTCTAGTGATGTCTTTTGGGTTGACAAATCCCATAGCAGCATTCATGGATTTGATGAACCGAGTGTTGAAGCCTTATTTGGACTCTTTTGTGATTGTGTTTATTGATGACATCTTGATCTACTCCCGCAGTCGAGAGGAGCATGAGCAACACCTTAGGATTGTGCTTCAGACTCTGACAGACAACCAGTTGTATGCTAAATTTTTGAAGTGCAAGTTTTGGTTAGATTCAGTCGCTTTCTTGGGCCATGTTGTATCAGAAGAGGGCATTCAGGTAGACCCTAAGAAGATTGAGACAGTCCAGAACTGTCCTAGACCTACTTCAACCACATATATCAGAAGTTTCTTGGGTTTGGCGGGCGATTACTGTAGATTTGTGGAGGAGTTTTCATCTATAGCAGCCCCGTTGACCGGGTTGACCCAGAAGGGTGCCTCATTCAGATGGTCAGACGAGTGTGAGATGAGGTTTCAGAAGCTCAAGACAACTTTGACCACAGTGTCGGTGTTGGTGTTGCCTTGAGGTTTAGGATCTTACACGGTATATTGTGATGCTTCCCGTGTTGGGCTCGGTGCAGTATTGATGTAGGAGGGCAAGGTGATCGCATACTCGTCTCGGCAGTTAAAGGTTCATGAGAAGAATTACCATGTTCATGATTTAGAGTTGGCAGCCATTGTTCACGCGCTGAAGATTTGGAGGAACTATCTTTATGGCGTGTCGTGTGAGGTTTTCACAGATCATCGCAGCCTTCAGTATTTTTTCAAGAAAAAGGATCTTAATTTGAGGCAGAGGATGCGGTTGGAGCTATTGAAAGACTATGATGTCACCATTTTGTACCAACCCGGGGAAGGCCAATGTGGTGGCCGACGCATTGGGCAGGAATGCAGTGAGTATGGGTAGTCTTGCGTTCATCCCAATGGGTGAGAGGCCGTTAGCATCATATGTTCAAACTTTGGCCAACTATTTTGTGAGGTTAGATATTTCAGAGCCCAGCCGTGTTCTAGCTTGCACAGTCACTCGGTCTTCGTTGTTTGAGCGTATCAGAGATCAGCAGTATGACGACCCTCATTTGTTGGTCCTTAGGGACATAGTGCGGCACGGTGGTGCCAAGTAGGTTACTGTTGGAGATGACGGAGTCTTGAAGATGCATGGTCGTGTTTGTGTGCCTAATATGGATGGGCTTCGTGAGTTGATTCTTGAGGATGCCCACAGCTCCTGGTATTCTATTCACCCGGGCGCCGCTAATATATACCAGGACTTACGACAACATTATTTGGTGGAGGAGGATGAAGAAGGATATAGTTTCTTATGTAGCACGGTGCCTGAATTGTCAGCAAGTGAAGTATGAGCATTAGAGACCTAGTGGTTTGCTTCAGCAGATAGAGATTCCTGAGTGGAAGTGGGAGTGTATCACTATGGATTTTGTTGTTGGACACCGACGGACTCAGAGGAAGTTTGATGCCATTTGGGTCATTGTGGATAGGCTGACTAAGTCAGTGCATTTCATTCCTGTGGTAGTTACTTATTCTTCGGAGCGTTTGGCAGAGATTTACATTCGTGAGATCGTCCGTCTTCACGGTGTGCCCGTGTTTATCATTTCTGATCGAGGTATGCAGTTCACCTCGCACTTCTGGAGGGCAGTACAACGTGAGTTGGGCACAGGGGTTAAGTTGAGCACAACATTTCATTCTCAGACGGACGGACAGTCCAAGCGCACCATTCAGATCTTAGAGGATATGCTCCACGCATGTGTCATAGATTTCGGAGGATCATGGGATTCATTCTTGCTCCTTGCAGAGTTCTCCTACAACAACAGCTACCAGTCGAGCATTCAGATGGCTCCCTATGAGGCATTATACGGTAGGTGGTGCCTCTCCCCAGTTGGGTGGTTTGAGCAAGGGGAGGCTCGGTTATTGGGTACAGATTTAGTACAGGATGCCTTGGATAAGGTCAAGATTATACAGGATCAACTTCGTATAGCTCAGTCCAGGCAAAATAGTTATGCCGACCGTAGAGTTCGTGATGTGGCATTCATGGTCGGGGAGAGGGTGTTGGTTCGGCTATCACCCATAAAGGGTGTCATGAGGTTTGGGAAGAAGCGCAACCTGAGATCTAGATACATCGGACCTTTTGAGACTCTTGAAAGAGTGGGAGAGGTGGCTTACAAGCTTGCGTTGCATCCGGGGTTATTAGCAGTTCATCTGGTATTCCATGTGTCTATGCTTCAGAAGTATCACGACGATCTGTCCCACGTGCTAGATTTTAGCTCTGTCCAATTGGACAAGGGTTAGGCTTATGAGGAGGAGCCAGTGGCTATTCTAGCCTGGAAGGTTCGTCAGTTGGGAGTCCAAGTCGGACATGCGGAGTAGATATCCCCACCTATTCACTAGTTCAGGTACTTTTCTATGTCCGTTCGAGGACGAACGATTGTTTTAGAGATGGAGAATGTGATGACCCAATAGGTCATCTTACGTTTTAGAACCAAAATTTATGTTTCGAAACCTTTAGAACCTTATTCTAGCCATCCTTGATTTGCGTGCACAGTCCGGTATTGACCTGAAAAGCTTTTATTTTAAAAACTTATATAAAAAAAGAAATTTTGCCTAAAAACTTCATTTGGGTTGACTTTGGTCAACATTTTTGGTAGAAGGACCCAGATTCGTGTTTTGACGGTCCCGTTGGGTCCGTATCGTGATATGGGACCTGGGCATATGCCCGTAATTGATTTTCGAGGTCCCTAGCTCGAGATATGAATTTTTGTTGAAAATTAAATGTTTGAAAATTTAATATTTATAAGATTGATTGATATTTGACATTGTTGATACCGGGACCGTATTTTGTTTCCGGAGCACGGTACACGTCCAATATAATAATTATGACTTGTCTGTGAAATTTGGTACGAAACGGAGTTCGTTTGACGTGATTCGGATGTCCAGTTGTGAAAATAGAAGTTGTAAAGCTTTCTTGAAATTTTCATTCGATTTGGTGTTCACTTCGTTGTTCTAGGTATTATTTAGGCGATTTGATCGCACGAGCAAGTTCTTATGATATTTTAGGACTTGTGTGCATGTTTGGTTTCGAGTCCCGAGGGCTCGAGTGAGTTTCGGATAGGCTACGAGATGTGTCGGACTTAGAAAAATCTTGTTTTCTGCAGTTTCAAGTGCCTTCTGGTTTTCTTCTTCGCGCTCGCGAAGGCACTCTCGTGAACACGAAGTAGAAACTGGGCTGGCTGGATTTTTCCTCTTCACAAACGCGGAGCGATGGGGGATTTACCCTTCGCGAATTTGGGGCGATGGGGACTTTGCCCTTCGCGGAAGCGATCAGCTCAACGCGAAAACATAGTGATAGGGACCTGGGGGGGGGAAGGGTCAGTCATTTCTTAATCACGAATACGGGCAAGGGCTCACGGACGCGAAGGCCCAGGGGGGTTGCCTCCGCGAACACGGTGAGGAACTCGCGATCACGTAAGCTTGGCAAGCTCTGCTCTTCGCGAACACGACAATGTCCTCGCGAACGCGATGAACGTTGTCGCCCAACTATTAAACAGTCCTATTACGGGACTTAAGCCATTCTTTCAAATTTTCAAAAGCAAGACGGCCTAGAGGCGATTCTCCCATGTTATTTTCTTCCCCAAAGTGTTGGTAAGTGATTCTAAACCACTTTCTTTTAATTTCCCATCACATTTCATGAATTTCCAACCCAAAATCTAGGATTTCTTATTTTTTAAACCAAAGTCCACTAGGAATTGGGCCTAGGGTGAATTTTTATAAATATAAAGTAGAGTACAACAGTGGAAGGGACATAAACCTTACCTCCCAAAAGTTCGGTGTACACTTGATCATCCAAAGTTAACAACCAAATGCACCTATGATTCTATGTGAAGTTAGACCTATGGTAAAGTACCTGTTTCCTATACAACAATGTTAGACTTCAAGGTAGACAAAAACATGGTGAAGGTAGCCTAGGTCAACTATACAAAAATGCACAAGAAGAGTCATCTTCCAACTATACAAAAGTGGGACTCTGGACCATACTGTTTTCAACTTTGCTTAGGCATTGTGTACAAAGAAAGCCTAGTTGAAGACAATTAACAAAAGGAACCCAAGAAGGTGGGCATCCATGTTGATTATGTCTGAACGTTTTGACAGAAAAGAGTGAGCATTTTCCTGTTTCCTTCATGCATGAATTTTTTAAGATTGCTGATTGAGGAGTTGTCTTTTGGATTCTAGGCTTGTTAGTGGAGTGTGTGAACTTCTGCTGCTGGAAACTGGCGATTGTGCTTTTCAAAATAACTAGGTTTGAACCCCTAGGGATACATTGTAAGGACTGGGCAAACATGTTGGCTTATTGTAAGTCAGATTGTTGATGGTGAGTCTTGTGGAGAGGTGCTGAGGACTTGATTGTGTTCTGGATTGATTTTTGTGCACTCCAACTTTGGCCTTCAGGATTGTGTCTGTTATTTTCAATGGGTTTCATGTGAGGCGTGTGGTTGTTATGTGGCTGTAATTGAGTCAGATGCCACTGTCTTTGGGACCGATCCATGAGTATTGGTGC
This sequence comes from Nicotiana undulata, assembly GCA_005239495.1. NCBI lineage: Eukaryota > Viridiplantae > Streptophyta > Magnoliopsida > Solanales > Solanaceae > Nicotiana > Nicotiana undulata. The sequence continues at coordinate 10,342 of MDKH01230176.1, forward strand.
ATTTGCAATGGAATGAGCATCCAAGATGCTAATACCATACCTTGTAACTGCAGCAATACTCTGAGTCTATCCCGGGTACCTACAAAAAGGAACAAACATGTTAGTAGAAAAGACTTTGCTCTCAGGTTCTTGTGTGTACTGAGAGCAATTTCAGTTTTTGGATTTAGGGGGATGTAATTGAACTGGTGAACTGGCAGAATCTGGTAGCCTTTCATCTGTTATGTGGCACTATAAGGAGTGCTACAGACTATGATCAATACTACCCTCCCTTGTTTGGATTTTGGAAAACAGAAATGTTCCCCGGGTTCTGGGTGATTCTGGTGAGTGGGATGTTGATGGTATGGTTAAACAGGGTATTCGTGGTTCTGTTTTTACTATCTTGTGGGGGGTGAATATTAGCAGGATCACAATTATGAGTTAGTTGTGAGCCTAACTGGTGATCACTGTATGTACGTGCAAAAAACAAAACAGATAGAGAAAAGCCAGTTGGTCTTGCCTTTATGGTTATAGGGGTGTTTTGGATTAGTGGGGATGTTGATATTTTTGTGGTTATTTGGGGTAAGGTGTAAGTTATGGTTCATGTGTTGAGGATATGAAGTGAAAGTGTAACTTGTGAGGGGTAAAGACATGTAATTTGGATGGTGGGGGAATCTTGGGGATGGGTACTGGTGTATTGAGAATGTGTTTGGTGACCTCAGGGGTGTTAACTGTTCTGTGTGGGAGATTTGTTGTCGATGAGTTATGTGAGATTGGATAGTTGTGTTTTGGGGTTGTGCTGGATGTTGGAATGGGTACAAGAGGGACTTTCCTTTGGGTGGGAGTTTAGCTTGGACTGTTGGGAAGGCTATCCTAAACTTCTGTTGTTTATCCATGACCATTAGAGTAGTTGGGAGTGGGAGCATTGTGAGTAGGATGTTAGAAGCTATTTATGATTTTATGTCTGAATGCAGATGTGAATAACTAATTTTTGACCACACCAAATTCTATACTATTTTGGTGTAAATATTTCTTTTAGGTCTAATCTTAATATTTTAAATTTTTATCTTACTCTTCATAGGTTTTATTTAAGAAAATTAATAACTACAAAAATATTCACAATCTTAGAATATAAGATTTGTTCATATGTTTAAATAGAAGAAGATATATATATATATATATATATATATATATATATATATATATATATATATATATATAAACTTAGTTTCTTTTAATTTAAATGTAAGTTATAATAGTATTTTTCTTAGTATAATTTAAACTATAGTGTAAATATTGAGTTTTCTTATTTATATAGTTTTCTTTAAATCTAAAAGTAATATTAATAAATAAATAAATAAATAATAATAATAACACACAACTTCCCCACTTCACTCATGCCTCACCCCCACTCCTTCACATATCTTCTCCACTTCCCCACTTCACTCATGCCTCACCCCCACTCCTTCAGTCCTCTTCAGTCTAATTTTGTCAAAGAAAAGGCCACAAAATTGGTTGCAGTTTTCCTGTTATATGAAGCAAAACTTTCTGGGCATGAACATGCATGGGCAAAGGCATAAATCCATCTTTGATTTTTCCTGACGAGCAAAAGGCTTGAAGGACTGAACAATGTGTCAAGGGTCGACAAAATTTACTCGGGTAGAAGTTATTCTGGGAGCAAGGCTGTTTGCACCAAAAACATAAATGGTGATAGGCACAAACTACTCAGGTTTTGATGTTGAGAAAGAAGATCTACAGAAAATAATGACATAATCTCCTGGCAATTTGTACGACCATCAATGAAGTCAGTGTTTCTAACAAGTGTAATGGACGCTAGGTCAAGTCGCCCAAGAGATCAATGCCACAAACTGATCATCATTTTAAAACGAACGAATCTTTCTTTGTTCGGAACAGGATGAGAACAATTTTAGGAAACAGTTATTTGAAGGACGAACATCACCCAGTAAAGCTCTCAAATCCTTGATTTCCTTATAATATACATGTAATCATGTTATTTTTAGTTTCATTATAGGGAATCAATACCCTATCTTCAACACAGGGTACCATATCCCCTGGTCATATTATTTTCTGCCTACATAGGGCACAACATTCCCTAGTAGAATCTTAGAGAGCCAAGAGCCTCGTCTTATTGTCAACACAGGGTACTACATCCCCTGGCTATATTACTTTCCGCCTACATAGGGTACGACGTTCCATAGTAGAATCTTAGAGAGCCAAGAGCCTTATTTTATTGCAAACACAGGGTACTACATCCCCTGACTGCATTTATTTTTGGCCTACATAGGGTACAACATTCCC
>ML286668.1:0-101203 GCA_005239495.1 Nicotiana undulata
CCCAATTCCATCAAATTGATCCTCCATCACCACTCAAAGCTTGGAACTAATCAATCAGGGTACCAATTTCTTTACTCTAAGAGGTAAGTTTCTACCACACTAGCCTTTAAATTCTGAGATTAGCTAAAATGGACCATTAGTAAGGTAGTCCATGGAGATAAGGAAAGGGACTTTGCATGCATGAGGTTCTAAACTATGTGTGGGGAAGTAAAAGCAAAGATAGAAAGGAATGGGGAATGAGACCTTAGCAAACTCATATTTCTAGGTGTAGAGCTCAAATGAGCTGGGATTATGATCCTATTCCTAATTATAATTTGATTGTGCTATTTTGACAAGTAGATTGAAAGAGCTAAAGGATTCCGGAAATTATCGTAGGAATTAGGGATAAGACCCAGTTAAGGTATGTATGGCTAACTCTAATCTTCGTACAATCAACTCGTTGGTGTTTGAATAGGTGGTATGAGTCCCTTGCTTGATCATACTTGAATTGATTGTTTTTATGTGTTGATTCGAGAGAATTCTATTTCTGAATTGTTCTAGTTGACTACCATGTCTCCATGCTACTTGAAAATTTGAATTATGATCCTATATGCTTCTTCTATTATGTGTGTAATTCATTATATGTTGGTTCTCGTTAATATGAAGGATGATGCTATTGAATGGATAAAAAGGGGAATCAGACTCGAATTGTAAAATGTGTCCAAGTGCCAAGAAATATGTGATAAATGGTGGAAATGAAATGATAACTGAGTAAATAAATGAAATGGTGATGTCCCAAAGTGAGATGGCTTAGCCTATCGGGCCGAGATCGGACGCCATGATGTACACATGGTGGCATTTACATCGGAAATATGAATATGACTTATGATGTTGGTGATGTCTAACTTGGGATGGCTTAGCCAGTCGGGCCGAGACCGGGCTCCGTGTAAAAAGACATTGTGGCATTATAAATCGTGGCACTTGGCATTAAGAGATTATTATATGGGAAGACGAAATAAGAAACTATGTGAATTCCATGACTGCCTTCCTACCTGTTTTATTGTTGGTTCTATTTTAGAGTGGAGTTTTTCATACATGCTAGAACTATTTGATGGTGCTAACGTCCCTTTTTGCCGGGGGCGCTACATATTTGAATGGATGTAGGTGGTTCTATTACAGATAGCGTTGATCGTCGATAGTGGTACCCTCACTCTTCTCTTCACGATAGTCCTGGTGAGCCCCGTTTCTTCCCGGGGTCATGTATAATATATGTTGTTCATCTTTTGTATAAGTTACTATATTTTGAGGTATAGTCAGGGTCTTGTTACCGACATTATCACGTTTGTCTTTTGTATCTATAGAGGCTCCGTAAACGTTTACGTGGGTCATGTATGGGTGTCGAGAATGTTATCGAATCAAGCTGTATGTTGAAATCCTATTACAATTAATCATAAAATGTACGTACTTATGGGAGTTTAATTATTGTATTATGTATGTAAGGAAGAATGGACTAACAACATGTGTATAATGATATAACTGACCTTTTTCCTGGTTAACAAATGAGTCGGGTAAGAAAGGCTTAGCAGGCTTGCTTGATCGGGTTCACTCGGTTGAGTGCCGGTCGCGCTCCCCGAGTTTGGGGCGTGACAATTATATAAAAAAGTAGGATAAATAATAAAATAAAATTATTTAATAATAATGAAGGGTGAGATGAGAGAAAAAGATAAGATAACGATGCAACCACACCAAATCGGTCGTTACACAAAGTGGCATATTTCGCCGTTTACGTAACGACGGATTTAACGATACTATAAAATAAAATTTAAGTAACAACCAAAATAAATATAATATTTAAAGTAACAATACAATACAATAGACAACGACCGTCCAAACAAGTTGTTAACGACCAAAAAGTTTTGGCCAAAAGAGAAAAAGAAAAAGGAAATTCAATTTTCCTTTTAACTACTTCTTCCTTTGTTGACTCAGGATTATTAAAAAAGCATATCTATTGCCCTTCTAGTAACTACTCTCGGTGGCTTTTCATGCAGGGGTGGAGCTAGATTTTAGTTACGGGTTTTACCGAATTAAATAATTTTAATTTTAATTTTATATTAGCTTTAAGAATATTATTAAATATAAATAAATTATTATTTTATAATTTAATAACTTAAAATAATTAAAATTTTGATTTATAAATTTCGAATTCTTGCTCCGACTCTATTATCAAGTCGTTTCTTTCAGAATTATTGGGATATTATATAAGGCAAGAATTGTACAAGGCTTTTTTCTTCATTTTGTATTGCTGCAGATACCAATATTCTACGCTCACAATAATTGTAGTCTTGACTCTTGATATCAAAGGTCAAGAACGCTGCTATCTTTTCAGATTCAAGGTCCATCAATATTCTCCGCTCATTTACTAAGAAAATCCTGTCAAATTATTGGCTAATAATATAAGAGATGTCTATCAAAATATTATAAAAAATTACAGAAATATAACACTTTTTAGGGTGATCATAACAGTAAATTTGAAGTTCTACTCATGGGTAAACGGAGATAAAAATTTAAGGACTATTTGTGTACTTTACCCACACATTATCATCTCTTACAATGAGTTTGGATTTGTTAAAGGATATTGGTCCATATTGAAAATGTGATATTGGTACAAGGAATAGTGTGTTATGCGTGAAAAGTAAGTTTTGAGCTATTTTAAGCCTGATATTGTAAAGGCATATGGTAAAGTGTATTGACACTTTGTAAAAGCCATTGTTTTGTGAAGAAGAAAAAAACGTGTTGTATTCTCTTTACATTTAAGTTTTTCTGGTTTATTTTGTTGTTACGATCTATTATCTCTGAACGAGAATCTTCTAAAAATAACTTTTTTATCCCTTCGGGGTAAGAGTAAGGTCTACGTACAATTCACCCTCCCTAAATCCCAATAGTAAAATTCTATTGACTTGTTGTTGTTGTTTTGTGGCCCCTTCTAAAGTGTAACTATTTGCAAATTAGTAAGATGGTGCATGTATAGTTCCGTTCGAGTTAGGTGCTTCTACTAAAAATAGAAAGAAAACAAAAGCTATGATAAAGCTTAGCATTTGAGATGTCATTCTACCTAAATATGTAATTATTTTGGTGGAATTAAGAAAGTTTTACCTAAATTTCCCTTTTCTTTATATATGGTAGTCGAAGTTTATTGCACGCAATATATTTAGAACAGAAACAAACATATAATTAACTCCCTTTTTACTATTGTAAAAAAAAAAACAAAGACATTCATTTATAGACAGAGTCAAGCTTACTAAAATTCTCTTTTTGTTGATAGACTATTTATATTATCTCAACTGATTAATTTCTTTGGTCACTATATGTGACTTTTGTTTAACGAAAAAAGCCAAAAAAAAAAAAAATTCATCTTGCATTCATATGTTAGGGGTGATTGAATCTGCAATTTTACAATTTCTTGCTCACCATAGGTGGTCTATTTCTTTCTTAATTTTATTGTACTCGACATCAATATGGCCAACAATAGCTTATTACTATAAAATAAGAAAAAAAAAAACACAAATAATATGACATCATGGTTGATGGTCTAAAAATTTACAAAATTCGATTTTCACTATTAAAAAAAAATCCTTACGAATCTAATAAAAATGAGTTTATGAAGTTTCACCTAATTAAAGATAGGTAGTTTTACAAAAATAAGGAATCACCAGTTCACAGTTTCCACAACCATTCGGCAAAAATTGGGATTGACAGTTTTAATTCTTAAATTAGTTAGGAATCCGCGTCTGTTTGTAATAATTTGCATTCTTTTAGTTGTTACGTCACATGTCTAAATTAAAACATAAGCAACCCGAATTTGACGAAAACGAAAACTTATTTTTAAGAAGAAGTTGACGTGACATTCAACTTGTCCTTTACTTTTAGTAAAACAAAAGAATGTCATATGAACTAGCTAAGATCTAACATAATTTACAGTGAGCTTCCATGTGATATATTCCACGTCAGAGATTATAATTTTTACCCTATTAATGATAGTTTGGATAAAAATTCATCTTTTTACATATAATTTATCTTGTATTATACCTCGATCTTGTTAATTTCTGTGTGAATATTTGTGACTCGAGTTTAATAATGTTATTTATATGTGTAGGAGTCAATTGAAAGTGATTTGGAAAGTTTTCATGCAAAGTGAAGTAAAAAACAGAAGAATCTGGATGAAGTATAAGTTCGGTGCCGAGGTTCCGGACAGCGAAGCGAAGTTCTCTTCGCGAGATCGGGACCGGAGCAGAAGAAACCAGAAAAGTCCCGAACAGCGAAGCGAGGGTCACTTCGCAAGACCGGGACCGAAGCAAAAAATTTCAGCTTCTCCTATCCAAATTAGGAGAAGCCCAATTCGCCTCAACAAACCCTAGCCATTATAAATACATCAAGAAACGTGCTTTGAGGGGGAAACACTACTTTGGAAGGAGAGAAACTTTGGGAACATTATTTGGAGGCGAGAACATCACGTTGAACAACTTTTGGAGGAGAAAATCATCGAGTTTTTCGGGTGTGTTTGGTACGAAGGAAAATATTTTTCGGAAAATGTTTTCCAATTTTCCCATGTTTGGTTGATTTAAACGTTTGGAAAATATTTTCCTAATCAACTCATTTTCCTCCAATTGGAGGAATATGTTTGCCTTATCAAGAGAAGGAAAAATATTTTCCAAAACCTACTTATCAACCTTCCCCACCACACCCCCTCTCTCTAAAAGTTTTTTTTTTCAAATTTTAATTTTTCCCTTACCACCTAACCTACTACCACCCCACTTCCGCAAAAAAAATTATTTTTTACCTTCTTTTTTTTTTTGCAATTTTGAATTTCTGTTTTTTCGTTTTTCTGCACCCCCCAACCCCGCACAAAAAAAGTTGTTTTTACTTATTTATTGTAATTTAAAAATTTCTGTTTATTTAGTTTTACCCCCCCCCCCCCCCCCCCCCTATGTTTTTCAATTTTAGTTTTTATTTTTATTTTTTGGTTTAAAGGTTCAAAAGTTTACAAGTTGTAAAGTTTTGAGTTCAGAGGTTTATGTGTTTGGAAGTTTACGAGTTTAGAAATTATAAAATTTACGGGTTCGAAATTTTGCGGTTTTGAAAGTTTAGCGATTCGGAAGTTTATGAAATTTGTGGGTTCGGAAGGTTGTTGGTTCAAATGTTTATTATAACAAAATTATTTATGAATACTATAGAGAAGTCATTTTCCTTAATTTGGTACCAAACACCGGAAAATGAATAAGATTACTATTTTTTTTCCAAGAAAATATTTTCCACGGAAAACATTTTCCGTTATACCAAACACACCCTTCATTCCTTCATCTTTTCTTTGTAATTTCTTTATGCAAAATACTTGGAAAATTGCTACTATGAACATGAGTGGCTAGATACTCTAGTTTCTAGGGTTGTGGTTGACAAGATTATTAACGTTTATTAATTACATCGTCGTTAATTCGGATTATCATCTTGTGGTTGTTTCTTTAATTCTAGTTTTAACTTGTGAATTATTGTAGCTACCAGTTCATCCTACTATCTATGCTATGCTTGAGAAAGCCATGTTTAAATTAGAGTAGAATTAAAGAGAGCTTGTTTCTGAACCCGAGGCTCGGGGAACGATTTTCCGGTGAGGATAGGTTCCTATCAGTCTTTCTTAGTTAAATACCGTATTATATTCGTTCACGGTAGACTCAATACCGTAGGAATATAGGGTGTATATATTGTGGATAGACAAGTAGTATTGTTGGAACATGCTATTCCAGTCAATTAGCAACCATTGATTAAGTGGCCCGACACATGTATGGTATTTCCTATCTAGGATAGTAAGTGGGTAAGCCCTGTCCAATGTGTACCTAAAAAGGGTGGTATGGCTGTTGTAGTGAATCAACAAAATGAATTAAACCCAACTAGGACAGTGACTGGTTGGCGAATATGCATAGATTATAGAAAGTTGAATAATGCTACACAAAAAGATCACTTCCCTTTCCCCTTTATTGATCAAATGCTCGACAGGTTAGCGGGACATAAATACTATTGTTTCCTTGACGGCTATTTGGGGTATAATCAGATTTCTATTGCCTCGGAAGATCAAGAAAAGACCACTTTTATATGCCCTTATTGCACTTATGCATTTAAGAGAATGACATTCTGGTTATGTAATGCACCTGCGACTTTTCAAAAGTGTATAATGGCTATTTTTACCGATATGGTAGAATGATTTGTGGACTTTATGGATGATTTTCTGTGTTTGGTCCTTCTTTTGATGAATGCTTGACCAATCTTGCTAAAGTGTTTGCTATGTGTGAGGAGACTTATCTGGTGCTGAATTGTAAAACAAATGCCATTTTATGGTACATTAAGTTATAGTGCTGGGGCAAAAAGTGTCCAAAGATGGGCTGGAAGTTGATAAGGCTAAGGTGGAAGCAATGGAAAAGTTGCAACCACCAATTTTAGTGAAAGGAGTTAGGAGTTTTTTGTGACATGAAGGTTTTTATCGTCGATCCATAAAAGATTTCTCAAAAATTTCCTCTCCTTTATGAAAGTTGTTAGAGAAGAATGTGTCGTTCAAGTTTGATGAAGCTTGTCTGAAAGCATTCGAGGATCTTAAAAACAAGTTAATGAGTGCACCAATCATAATGGCTCATGACTGGAACAAGACATTCGAGCTGATGTGTGACGCTAGTGATGGTGCAATTGGGGCCGTATTAGGCAAGAGGAGGAGAAAAATATTTCACTCCATTTATTACACAAACAAGACTCTCACTCTTGATAAAATTAATTATACCTTGACAGAAAAGGAGTTGCTTGCTGTAGTTTGGGCGTTTGATAAATTTCGGGCCTATTTGGTTAGCACCAAAGTCATAGTCTACACAGACCATGCAACCATCAGGTATTTGTTCGAAAAGAAAGATTCTAAACCAAGGCTAATCCGTTAGGTTTTACTCTTGCAGGAATTTGACGTGGAGATCCGAGACCGTAAAGGAACAAAGAATCAAGTGGACGATCACTTTCCCAGGTTAGAAACTCGGAATCATGTAGCTGAGGGAGATGTCATCAAGGAAACCTTCCCGGATGAGCAATTGTTGGCCGTTACTGCTGGGGAGGTGCCATGGTATGCAGATTTTGTAATCTATCTGGCAAGTGGAGAAATGTTGCATGACCTTCAACCTCATGATAAAAAGAAGTTGTTGCAAGATGTGAGATCATATGTGTGGGATGACACGTTTCTGTTCAAATCTTGTACCGATTAGTTAATGAGAAGATGTGTCCCTGAATCTGAAATAAATCCTATCTTTCATGACTGTCATGTGTCGCCTTATAGTGGTCATCATGCGGGTGAAAAAATGGCATCCAAGGTGTTTCAATCGGGTTTCTATTGGCCTAGGTTGTTTAAAGATGCCCATGAGTTTGTGAGGAGGTGTGATAGGTGCCAAAGAACATGAATAATTACTAAAAGGTATGAGATGCCATTGCATGGTATTATAGAGGTTGAAATTTTTGATGTGTGGCGAATTGATTTTATGGGCCTGTTTCCGTCGTCCGATGGGTGCAAGTACATTTTGGTGGTCATTGACTATGTGTCAAAGTGGGTGGAGGCCATTGCTCTTCCTACCAATGATGCCAAGGTTGTGGTTAACTTTGTGAAAAAGCATATCTTTACAAAGTTTGTCACTCCGAGAGTAATGATAAGTGATGGGGACACCCATTTCTGCAACAAGCTATTGGACAATGTCTTAGCAAAATACGAGGTCAAACATAAGGTTGTAATTTGCAGATTGTGGAGATATAAAGTAGATTCTGGAGAAGGCGGTTAGTGAAAGTAGGAAAGATTGGGATGCAAAGCTTGATGATGCTCTATAGGAATACCTAACCGCCTACATAGCTCCAATCGGAGCCTCCCCTCACAAGCTGGTTTATTGGAAGGCATGCCATTTTCCAGTGGAACTTGAGCACAAAGCCTATTTGTAACGACCCAGCCAGTCATTTCGTGAATTATAGCCATGTTTCTCCAATTTTTGCTTCTCTATGTGTTATTCAGTTGTATTGTATTGTATTGGGTTGGTTGTTTCGGGCCTGGAGTGGTTTCGAAATGGAATGAGACACTTAGTCTCCTATTTAGAAGTTTAAGTTGCAAAGTCAATTGGATGTTGACTTATGAGTAAACGATCTCGGATTTGGATTTTTATGGTTTGGTTAGTTTCGTTAGGTGATTTTGGAATTAGGAGCGCATCCGGAATGTAATTTGGAGGTCCGTGGTAGAATTAGGCTTGAATTGGCGAAAGTTAGAAATTTGGCGATTTTGGTCGACATTGAAATTTTTTGATATAGGGGTCAAAATAGAATTTTGAAAGTTGGAGTAGGTTCGTAGTGTCATTTGTGATGTGTGTGTAAAATTTGAGCATGTTTTGGAAGGTTTCGGCATCGTTTGCGGAATCTGGAAGTTTAGAAGTTCTTAGGCTTTAATCCGAGGGTAATTTGGTGTTTTGATATTTTTTTGAGTGTTCCGAATGCTCGACTAAGTTCGTGTGTTGTTATATGACTTATTGGTATTATTGGTTGAGGTCCCGAGGGCCTCGGGTGGTTAACATATTGATTTTTGGTGTTTGAGAGTTGCCAATTCTGCTGGTGTTGAGCCTGCTGGTGTTTTTCGAATCTGCGGAGAGCCGCAGGTGCGAGGTCAGAGGTGCGTTGGGCGAGTCGCAGATGCAAATTTAGAGGACCTGGGCTGGGTCCGCAAGTGCGAAGGATTGGCCACATCTGCGAGCCCGCGGGTGCGAGGCCTTGAGCGTAGATGCGAAAGGGAGAGTTGAGCCGGTTTCTGCAGAAGCGGACGTGTTGCGCAGGTGCGCGCCTGAAGGTGAGGAACGTCGGGCACAGACGCGGATGCTGAGGACTTAAATGGTTCTCGCAGGTGCATGGATTGATCGCAGATGCAGTTCCGCAGGTGCGCACATTTGGCCGCAGGTGCGAAATCCCTGGGTAGAAAGTAAAAATAGCACACTTCGAGAATTTTCATTTCCACCATTTTCAATCGGTTTTTGGAGCTTTTGAAGTGATTTTGATGGGAGATTCAAGGGGTTTCCATTGAGGTAAGTTGTTTGAGCTCTAATACCTGTATCTATGGTGATTTCCCGTTGTTTAAACATTTAATTAGTGGAAATTAGGGGTGGAAATTAGGGGTTAGGGCTTGGGATTTTGGATAGTTTGATGGGAGGATTTGAGGGGTAAAACGGTGTTGGATATTGATAAATTTCGTATGTATGGACTCGTGAGTGAATTGGCTTTCTAGTTTTGTAATTTTGTCAGATTTCGAGACGTCGACCCGGGGCCGGGTTTGAGCCGATTTCGGGTTCGGAGTCTAATTTGATGGTTTTCCTTGTGGAAATCATTCCATTAGCATATATTGTTGGTATTGTATTGGTTGTGAATAGATTCAGAGCATTTGGAGGCCGAGTCGAGGGGCAAGAGCATCGCGGAGTAGATATTTGATCGGTTTGAGGTAAGTAACGATTGTATATCTAGTCCTCAGGGTATGAAACCCCGAATTTTGTGTCATGTGACTATTTTTGAGGTGACGCACATGCTAGGTGACGGGCGTGCGAGCGTGCACCATAGGGTATTGTGACTTGGTTCGTCCCGTGTCAACTGTAAAGTTGAATATTTTGTTGAAACTATACTATACTTATGTGTTTTAGAAAGAATTTCTGTAAACTGGGCTGAATGTCATGTTTAGGCCTTATGTCAGTGTTGTTTTGACCCTTAGAGGTATTTTCTTGCATACTCTCATTGTTTTGATTGAAAATCTATACTTAGTCATGTTATACATATTTACTTCATAGCTCAGTCTCTTTTACTCTATTTTGATGCATCATGTAAATGTTTTTTGGCTGAGTACTTTGATTTCTGAGAGCCCGAGGGGCTGGAGAGGTTTATGACTTAGTGAGGCCGAGGGCCTGATTTGTGAGGATATTTGGGATCGGGATGCACGCCGACAACATGTTTGATATAGGTCGAGCACCTAATTGGTTTATGCCATAATTTGTCTTGATATAGCGCTTGGGTTGAAAGAGCCCCTCCGGATTCTGTACACACCCTCAGTGAGTGAAGGTACCTACTGAGTGCGAGTGCTAGTGCCGAGTGCTGAGTGACTGGGAGGCATGAGCGATGGTGAGGTTTTTCTGAGGGGCTGCATACGAATGATTGTGCCGAGTGCTGAGTGACTGGGAGGCATGAGCGATGGTGAGGTTTTCCTGAGGGGCTGCATACGAATAATTGTGAGGTTTTCCCGAGGGGTTGTATATGAGTGATGTTTTGCCCGAGTGGATGACTATGATTTTATCATGTTTGCTCACATTTGCATTGAGCCTTTGTTTGAAAACTGTTGAAAGATATCTTTAAATGAGTTCACTGGAATTGGATTTAAACGAGTTGATTTGATTCAAACTCTGGTTTCAAAAGCATGCCATATTTTACTGATTTTTCGTGATATGAACTTTACTTGCATTATTTCTCGTCACTACTTCTCAGTCTTTATTTATTGTTGTTACTTACCGAGTTGGCGTACTCACGTTAGTCCCTGCACCTTGTGTGCAGATCCAGGCGCATCTGGATATGGTAGCGGCTGTTGACTATTCCAGTTGCAGATTTTTTCTCGGAGATAGCAAGGTAGCCTGCCTGGATATCACAACCCTACTCTTCTCCCTCTTATCTTCCTTTAGTTGTTTTATTTAGTTACTTTCAAGATTGTGTTAGTCTCAGTATTGTCAGACATATTGTAGTAGACGCTCATGACTAGTGACACCCAGATATCGAGCTTTTCTATTCCATAATATTGTTTTGATTTGAACCTATATAAGAAGGTCTATTAAATAACTTTGAAATTATCTTTGAAATGAAAATATCATTTGGTTTTGGTAATGTGTCGGCTTGCCTAGTATCACGATAAGAGCCATCACGACAGGGTTAGTTTTGGGGTCGTGACAAGTTGGTATCAGAGCCTTGGTTACATAGGTCTCACGAGTCATGAGCAGGTTTTGTAGAGTCTTGCGGATCGGTGCGGAGATGTCCGTACTTATCTTCGAGAGGTTGCATTACCCTAAGGAAAAATCTCACATTCTTGAACTTTTGTCGTGTGAATTTATTGACTCCTATAACTAAACTTCTATTGTTTCATTCTCTCACAGATGGTGAGGACTCGCACTACTAGACAGGGTGACCAGCCACCAGCCAAGAACGCGAGAGGCCGAGGATGCGATTGAGGCCGTGGTAGGGGTAGAGGTGCAGCCCGCACAGTACCGAGGTAGTACTTGTAGACCCTCCATTTTCTCCAGACCAGGTCCCAGTCGCTGATGGTCCAACGGGACCAACTCAGGAACCACCTATGCCAATTGTGATTCCTGGCCTTCAGGAGGCCCTAGCTCAGACCATATCAGTATGTATTGGCCTTGCTCAGGCAGTTTCAATTTCTACGGCGGCAACTAGTTCTCAGGCCGTGGGAGGCACTCAGACTCCCACCGCCCACACACTAGAGTAGGTTGTTCAGGGACTTCGGACACTGGGGGCACCACCAGCCCAGCCGGTTGCAGCTGCTCAAGACTATGTAGTTCCTGTTATGCCCGAGGATGAGCATCGCAGATTAGAGAGGTTTGGGAGATTCCAGCCTCCGTCTTTCAGTGGTGCTGAGGGTGAGGATGCACAGTTTATTTTAGATAAGTGTCAGAGGATGCTACGGACAACAAGTATTCTGGAGACCAGTGGGATCTCATTAACCACTTTCTAGTTCTCTGGGGATGCATTTAGTTGGTGGGAGGCTTACAAGAGGCGTAGACCGGTTGGCGCAACACCCCTTACTTGGTAGCAGTTCTCCGTTCTCTTTCTGGAGAAGTTTGTACCTTAGTCCCGCAGAGAGGAGCTGCGCAGAAAATTTGAGCAGTTTTGACAAGGTGATATTTCTGTTACACAGTATGAGATGCGACTCTCCGAGTTGGCCCGTTATTCGATCTGGTTGGTGCCCACGGACCGAGAGAGGATCATGAGGTTTATAGATAGCCTCGGTTTTCAACTTCGATTGCTTATGACTAGAGAGAGAGAGTGTGTGTGTCTGGTGCTACTTTTGATGAGGTTGTCGACATTGCTCGACATATTGAGATGGTTTGCGGTCAAGAGCGGGTTGAGAGGGAGGCCAAAAGGCCTCGTGGACAGGGTGGATTCAGTGGTTCTCCTCATGGGGGTCAGTTCCAGCACGATAGAGGTCGTCCATTTAGGCATGCTCAGTCAGCTCGCTCAGTTCACCGTGGTGCATCATCGGGCCATAGTTCTCACATTTCTCATCAGGGCCACTCATCACTTAGTGCCCTCCTACCCCATAGTTTTTCCCGTACTCCATCATTTCAGGGCTCCTCTATGTCAGGTTCTTCTACCAGTTATCCCGGTGCTAGGGGTTCCATTCAGTCCCCGTCATCAGCACCAGGAGGTTGTTTTGAGTGTGGGGAGTTTGGGCATATGTGGAGGCAGTGTCCTCATCGTCATGGGGGTCTGCCTCAGCAGAGGAGTCAGCCATCGACTTCAGCACCAGTTACTTCACCACCCGCCCAGTCAGCTAGGGGTCGCCCTAGGGGTGGAGGTCGATCAGGTGGTCGCCAGGTCCGTTTCTATGCCCTCCCAGCTAGACCAGATGATATTACTTCAGATGTTGTGATTGTTTACCTCAAAAACGATAATAACAATTATATTTGATTTAGTGGTTCTAAAAATATGTGATTTATATTAGAACTAGTTATTAAGAAGTTGAAGCTAAGTGTGTTGGGACAAAATCGAGTAAAAGCAGTTAGAAACTCGAAGAAAAGAAAACCAGAATGCCTTAGCTCGAAGGTTCGATACCAGCCTCGAGGGTCCTCATAGTCGAGGCTTGGGGCTATCGTCAGATGGTCGATGAAGCTGTAACTAGCTTACAGGCTTTATGATGCACTACTTATGATCAATAATGAGTTATAAATGGACAATTAATAGAAATCAATAAATGTGAGTAAATGAGCTAGTATAGAGAAATAGAGAATGTTTTAGTAATAAAGCAGAGAAAGTTCTTGTGCCTTGTATTCAATATTGTGTATTACAAAAATGGCTAGGGTCCCCTTTATATAGGAAGAGAATCCCAATACAGTACATTGATATTTATTACAAAGATCTTGATGGATTCTGCTAGTTAATGTCTAACTACGGAATTGTACATCATCGCTGAACTGTTTGCCTCAAACTTTGTGCCATTTCCTATGTCGATCCTGGGCCCGTATCCTTTTGGATCGAAAGTAGAAGGGGCGTCGAGATCGTACCCCGGGCTATACTTGAGATCTCACAGGAACAAGCCATAAACATAAAATTGGCCTCCCCAATTTTAGTCGTACACAGATAGTCCTCGCGTTTCTTATAATGAAATGATAAGAAATGACCCCAATGAGAATCCTTCCAGGTCCTTCATGCTGACGGCATACTCATGATGCATGCTTATCAAGAGATTCGAAACGTCCCGTCAGATAATCTTTTCAGGAGCATTGATTGCACTGTCGTTTCTTTTTTTCAAGAAGGGTGATGATTGTGTCTCCAATTGATTTCCCCAAAAGCATTGATTGCGTAGTTAGTAAGTTTGATGACTTTTTATAAATAGGAGGTTGCCTGATCTCAAACTTCATTCATCCTTACTTCAACAACCTTTGATCTTTGGCCATAACTTCCTTCTCAAAGTCCTCCCCTACTAATAGGGGTTATATTGGGTTGTTGTTGTTGTTATTGTCACTACTGTTGTCGTCCTGAGGAGATGAGAGAATGGCATCGAGTGACTTCCATGCCGGAAGGTATAAAGGACCTATACTGTTGCTCATCTCCCTTAACTTCAACCGGGTGTGGTACCTCGCCCTTCTTGCCTCCCGAGAGGCGAGGAGGCAATATCAACTGGCTTTTGCATCCCACACCGGTTCAATGCCTCACAAAGTGGCTTCCCACTAGTGGTGATGACGAGCCCACCAAAAGCGGAAGCTTTTAAGAGAAGGAGGAACATGTTGTTCGCCCTTTGCCGCTCGAAGAGGTTGAAACAAGGTCCCTTATGAGGAGGTCATCGAGGCTGTATATAGGCCTTTGTCTGTAGATTAGTCTTTTGGTTATTGTTCTACGCTTTTTTTGTCGTTGTGTAAATATCCCCTGTGGACATTGTATACATCTCCTATTAATATAAGAACTTCCTTTTTTTTCCTTTGATCCAGTGTTGTATTTTATTCTGCCCCTGCTTATAAAAATCCGCGTGTATGGTTTCGGTGATTAGACCGAATATCGGACCTGCGGTATGTCCAATATCATGCTCCTTAAAGCTTTGATCCCTTTTCCTGAGCTATGATTGCCTTTAGTTAGGTGAGGACCGGGCCTCGGCTTCTTTGCAGCAATGATGGCCTGTTGATAGCACTTGAGTGAGAACTTTCCCTGATTTTAGCAACCTGGGGAACTCCGAGGACGGCCTCCGAGTAAGCATCCACTCGAATTCGGGAAGCCTTCGGTTATGAAGGGTCGATCAGGCATTTGCTTGAGCTCGAAAAATAAAGACGGCCTGGAGGCTTAATAAATAATCTTCGAATGAGGGCCGACTCGGGTCCGGATTGCCAATGGGCTTTATAATCGGGCGTCCGCCCAAACTTTGGGGGTGCGGATAGCCCCAAGGTTTGCACGTTTTCTCCGAGTGAGGAACTTATTTTGAATTGGGGAAGGCGTTAGGCCTGAGTATAGATTGTGTTCACATCCACTACCTCTTCTGCGAGGGTTTTGGACGTAAATATGCTTCCCCGGCTCTCTAGTATTTGCGTCTCGCCTCTGCGATAGGTCGTAGCACCGAATTTTCATCGGTCAAGGGGGGTCTATTTAGATGCTTTCAGTTAATCATCTTGGGTCCAGTCTTTGCGCCTAGCTACGACTCAAGCTCATTGACCCTTCATGTTTTGAATTAGCCCGTAGGCTTCTTTCGCGACTTTAGTTCACCAATCTGGGCTCCGTCCTCGAGCCGGTTTGTGGATCGGGCTCATCAATCCTTTATGTTTTGAATTAGCCCATAGGCCTCGTGCGCTGGCTTCAAGGCTCTTAGGCGACTTTTAGTATGGCTATATTTTTCCTCGTTAATTCCCTAGATGTTTTGCATTCATTCTACTCTTCGAAGGTTTGGTAAGAACCTTGATTATGAGTCGTTATGTGACGATAGGTGACACCTCGTAAGGGTTTTCCCTATGGCTGAACTTGCTTCAAAGCCTTTTTATTTCTAGAACCGTCATGAAAATGATCGAAGCTATTTTATTTGGGCCGAGGGTAGCATGATTTAACCAGTTCTTTTCAAAGTAACTTCGAAGGATATGATTTTATCACAATAGTCGGGCGTCCCCGAGTTGCATTAATTTGGCCGTAGCCCATCGACCATCGACCGGGGTCGTTTTGTATCTAGCCGAAGCTTTTAGTCCCGAGTATCGTATCCTCGGCATGTATATTCGAGGGTATGCCTTTTTAAGGGTCTTACAAGTTCGAATATATAGCCTTGGCTTTGAAGTCGGTATTGTGCCTTACTATTCAGGCACACCCACTTGGGGTCATGTGATCTTGGTCATGCCCGTAGGACTTATAGTTTTGAACATATCCGAGGTTACCCGCTTGGGATCTTATGGCCTCGGGTCTTTATAGTTTGAATGTTACTGATAGCGGTTCCTAGAGTATGCAAAGTGTTTTGATGATAAAGAACTCATTTGATTATTTGATACAAGCATACACGTTTTGTCATCGGGGGCTCGATCCTTTTATGCGGGCACAATTCATTCGACCGTTTGGACCAATACATCATTTTCCTTCCGAGATCCTCCTCGGCTTATTTTGGCTTGTTTTGCGTGGATGACCTCCCGGGGCGGTGTCCTCCAGCTTTGAGGTTGCTTTTACAGAAGCCTTGAATGCTTGTTTAAGCTCTTCCTGGCAAACACATGGATGTTGCCTCGTTAAAAAACTTGTCGGTAAAAACCCTTTTTCTAGGATAAAACCCGATCGAAGGAAAAAAGTGCAATGCATTTGTTGATCCAAGGTCCTCTTTGAAGTCGGCGGATGCTCCAGTGTGTTTCGCCGGATGCTTGCAGGAGGATAACTTTTGGGCAAATGAAAAGAGACGGGGTTATAAAATTACCTCAGTAGTAGTAGCGCTTGAGCATGGATATATTCCAATTTCTCGGGAGTTGCTCGCCTTCCATAGTACCGAGCTTGTAGGATCCTTTGCCAATTACTCCGAGCACACGGTACGGTCCCTCCCAGCCTGGGCCTAGCTTCCCTTCATTAGGGTTTCGGGTGTTCAAAGTGACTTTTCTTAGGACTAAGTCCCCGATCCCGAAATGCCGAAGGTTTGCTCTTCTGTTATAGTATCTCTCGATCCTTTATTTATGTGCATCCATCCGGACCAGTGAAGCCTATCGCTTTTCATCAAGCAATTCGAGGGCTGCAATCATGGCCTCATTGTTTGAATCCTCCGTAGCATGCCGAAATCTGGCACTCGGTTCCCCCACTTCGACTGATATTAAAGCTTCATACCCGTATACCAGAGAGAACTGTGTATCCCCCGTGCTTGACTTGGGAGTGGTTCGATATGCCCACAGGACTTCGGGAAGCGTTTCCCTTCATCTGCCTTTTGCACTTTCCAACTGCTTCTTCAAGTTCTTAATGATGGTTTATTTTGTGGACTCGGCCTGGCCGTTGGCGCACGGGTGGTAGGACGTCGACAGGATCCTCTTGATTTTATGATCTTTGAGGAACTTCGTTACTTTGCCTCCTATGAACTGCTTTCCATTGTCGCAAGTTATTTCGGAGGAAATTCCGAATCGGCATAGGATATGGTCCCATATAAAGTTGATGACTTCTTTCTCTCTTATCTTCTCGAAGGCCTGTGTTTCCACCCATTTCGAGAAATAATCAGTCATAAACAGAATAAATCTGGCTTTACCTGGCGCCGTGGGTAGTGGTCCGACGATGTCCATTCCCCATTTTATGAACGGCCATGGCGATAGGACCGAATGCAGTTGTTCGCCGGGCTGGTGGATCATCGGAGCGAATCTTCGGCATTTGTCGCATTTTCGGACAAACTCCCTAGCGTCCTTTTCCATACTGTCCCAGTAATAACCTGCTCTGATCACCTTTCGGACTAAGGATTCGGCGCCAGAGTGGTTCCCGCAGGTTCCCTCGTGGATTTATCGAAGCACATACTCTGTGTCTCCCAGCCCCAGGCATACCGCCAGGGGCCTGTCGAAGGTCCTCCTGTAGAGAGTGTTGTTTTCGTCGAGCGAAAATCGGGCTGCCTTGGTCTGTAGGGCTATTGATTCTTTCGGGTCCGCAGGCAGCTTCCTGTCCTTCAAATAACTGATGTATTTGTTTCTCCAATCCCATGTCAGGATGGTGGAGTTGACTTCGGCGTTGCCTTCTTCGATCAACGATCTTATTAACTTAACAATGACTCTGGTAGTACATCATCTTCCTCAACGGATGACCCCAGGTTTGCGAGGGCGTCAGCCTTACTATTCTTTTCTCGAGGTATGTGGTTTAAAGTCCATTCTTTGAAGCGATGCAACGTGAATAGAGTCTTGTCAAGGTACCTCGGCATTCTGTCTTCTCGGACCTCGAAGCTCCCATTTAACTGGTTAACAACTAGGAGAGAATCGCATTTGGCTTCGATGCATTCGGCTCCGAGGCTTTTGGCCAATTCTAGACCTGCAATCGTAGCCTCATACTCAGCTTCATTGTTAGTCAATTTTGTAGTTTTTATGGATTGTCTGATTATCCTGCCCGTAGGCTACTTTAGGACTATGTCGAGCCCTGAACCTTTCACGTTGGAGGAATTGTTAGTAAACAGGGTCCATACCCCGAAAGATGTGCCTGTTTTCAACAGTAATTCTTTTTCTACTTCGGGCACCAGGTCGGGCGCGAAGTCGGCTACGAAATTTGCCAAAATCTAGGATTTGATAGCCGTTCAAGGCTGATATTCAATATCGTACCCTCCGAGTTCGATGGCCCACTTGGACAACCGGGCCGACAACTCGGGTTTATTCAATATGCTTCGAAGCGGGTACGTCGTTAAGACGCAGATGCGATGACATTGAAAATAAGGTGTTAATTTTCGAGATGCGCTAATTAATGCAAGGGATAATTTTTTCAGAAGAGGATACCTGGTTTTGGCGTCGCCCAAGGTCCGACTTACATAATAGACAGGAAATTGCGTACCTTGTTCTTCCCGAACTAGCATGCCGCTTACCGCTACCTTTGATACGGCCAGGTACATATACAATGTTTCGTCCTCCTTTGGGGTGTGGAGCAAAGGTGGGCTCGACAGATACCGCTTCAATTCTTCCAAGGCACTCTGGCATTCGGGGGTCCATTCAAAGATGTTTTCTTTCTGAGCAGGGAGAAGAAATGATGGCTCTTATCTGACGATCTCGATATGAACCGTCCCAAGGCCGTTATCCGCCCAGTCGGCCGTTGTACGACCTTCACGCTGTTAACCATCGTGATCTTTTCGATGGCTTTGATCTTGTCGGGATTGATCTCGATCCCCCTGTTTGACACCATGATGCCTAGAAACTTTCCCGATCCTACTCCGAAGGCGCATTTCTCGGGATTGAGCCTCAAGTTATAGTTTCTGAGGATATAAAGCGTTTCCTGCAAATGGGTCAGATGGTCCTCTGCGCGCAAAGACTTAACTATCATATCGTCAATATATACTTCCATGTACTTGCCTATTTGGCACTCAAACATTTTATTAACCAATCATTGGTACGTGGCCCCAGTGTTTCTCAGCCCGAAGGGCATGGCGTTTTTTCCCGGTCCCCGGGGTTCATTTGAATCTGATTGTACCCCGAGTAGGCATCGAGAAAGGTAAGGGTCTCGTGCCCGACCGTGGCATCAATCAGACGATCGATGTTGGGAAGTGGGAATGAATCTTTAGGGCATGCCCTATTCAAGTCCTTATAATCTACACACATTCTTAGCTTGTTTCCCTTCTTGGGTACTACCATCACATTGACTAGCCAATCGAGGTATTTTACTTCCCTAATAGAGCCTATTTTGATGAGTTTCGTTACCTCATCCTTGATGAATACGCGTTTTACCTCGGATTGGGTCCTCCTTTTTTGTTTTACTGGTTTGAACTTGGGGTCGACGCTTAGCCGATGGGTGGTTATCTCGGGCGGAATCCCTGTCATATCTAAATGGGACCAAGCGAAACAATCGATGTTATCAGCAAGGAACTGAATGCAAATTTTCCTGAGGGGTTAACCCTGTTCCCAGGTATACTTTTCGATCCAGAAAATGCTCGACTAGGACTGCCTGATCTTTCTCTTCGACCATTGATTTGGTTGCATCTGATTCCTTGGGGGCGACGAAGGTGCGAGGAGTGAGAAAATCTTCCTCGTTATCCTTGGAGGTCATTCTCTCTTCTGATTCTTCCGGGGCAAGAGGGATTGGCACCGGTGAGTCGTTGTGGATAGAGAACATTTCTCTGGACGCGTGTTGTTCTCCATATACGATTTTTATTCCGCATTCCGTTAGGAACTTCATCATCTGGTGGAAGTTGACTACACTGCCCTCATATTGTGTATCCATGGCCTTCCAAGCATTGTGTTGTACCTCATGTCCCCTTCGATGACATAGAACTTGGTATTTTGAACTTTCCCGGACACGTTAACCGGGAGGGTGATCTCTTCTTTTGTTGTCTCACTAGCCATATTGAACCCGTTGAGGGTTAGTGAGGTGGGTACGACTCGACCGCGCATCCCAATCCGTTCTACTACTTCCGACTTGATCGCGTTGGCCGAACTACCTGGATCCACAAGTTCGCGTTTAATTTGGACGTTATTTAAGAGGAAAGAAATTACCAATGCATCATTATACGGGTGAGGCGGGGTCTCGAGATCCTCGTCGCTGAATGTGGGGATATATCCAGGTGCATGGCCCCGAACTTGTCCTGCCGGTGCAGCCGATATTTTTGCCCGTTTGATTACGGGTCCCTGAGGGACGTCATTTCCCCCAATGATCATATACACGGAGTGTTGGGGTTTTCTCACTCCGCTCTTTCGAGCTGTTACCCCTCCTTGGGGAGGATTATGATTCGATTATTGATGAACTCTTGTAGATACCCCTTGCTAGCTAGTCGGGTCGCCTCCCTCTGAAGGTTCCTGCAATCCTCGGTTTGATGACCGTGAGTACCGTGAAACTTTCATGTCAGGTTAGGATCCCTTCGCGAAGGGTATGATAGAACGGGTTTTGGCCATCTGGTATCTTTGATTTTACTCATGGCTGATACGATGTCTGAGACGTCGTCCCCGAAGTTGTGTTGGGCTGATTGGGATATTCTTATTGGCTCCGCATGCCTATCGTGCCCGACTTTGTCTGCCACCCTAATTTGGTCCATTTTTGGATTGGATTGGGGTGCATTGTTCCTCACGGCTCTCCTTCGACTCCCGATGTAGGGTCGATACCTTTCCCCCCGTGGCTCTCGCTTCTTCTCTGGGAGCCTCGATTTTATTCTCCTGGTAGGTTCTCGAGCGTCCTTGTGACAGTGGGATCAACTGTTGATCCTTGATTCCTTGACCTTTCCAGTACTAGCCATATTTGGGGGGTTGCCGCTGGCGCTGACACACATGAGATTTCTGACGGTTTTGCAGCCGGGTAGTCGCTGCTTGCTGTGCCCGGAGCATTTCGAATATCATTTGGAGGTTTTCCCCTCCTTTCCTATAGACGCTGGTTTCCCGCTCTCCCCGTTGGCCTTCTCGGTTTGTGATAATGTTAGTGCGAGGAATGGAATCATTGTGCTTGCCATCTTTTGGGTTCGTGTCACAGGAGTTAGCTCCGTTGCGCTGCCAGGGTTTTACAGCGGTATTTCGGCGTTCGGGATGGTTATATCATTCTCTCCATAGCCCCCAAAGTTGCTACTTTCGCACGCATTCGGTGAGCCAGACATTTTGACGTGAAATCAAAGATTCTTGGGAAAGAAAAGGTGTGAAAGGTAACTTGTGTTTTTCAGCGAACCAACACTAAAACAATCACTATTATTTTTAGCCCCATGGTGGGCATCAGACTGTTTACTTCGAAAACGGTAATAACAATTATATTTGATTAAGTGGTTCTAAAAATATGCGATTTATCTTAGCACTAGTTATTAAGCAGTTGAAGCTAAGTGTGTTAGGACAGAATAGAGTAAAAGCAGTTAGAAACGCGAAGAAAAGCAAACAAGAACGCCTTAGCTCGAAGGTTCGATACCAGCCTCGAGGGTCCTTAGAGTTGAGGCTCGGGGCTATCGTCAGATGGTCTATGTAGATGTAACTAGCTTATAGGCTTTGGGATGCACTGCTTATGATCAATAATGAGCTATAAATGAAGAACAATTAATAGAAAGCAATAAATGTGAGTAAATGAGCTAGTAGAGAGAATAGAGAATGTTTTAGTAATAAAGCAGAAAATTTTCTTGTGCCTTGTATTCAATATTGTGTATTACAAAAATGGTTAGGGTACCCTTTATATAGGAGGGAGAATCCCAATACAGTACTTTGATATTTATTACAAAGATCTTGATGGATTCAGCTAGTTAATGTCTAAGTACGGAATCGTACTTCGTCGCAGAACTGTCCGTCTCAAACTTTGTGTCGTTTCCCATGTCGATCCTGGGCCCGTATCCTTTTGGGTCAAAAGTAGGAGGGGCTTCGTGATCGGACCCCGGGTTATACTTGAGATCTCACATGAACAGGCCATAAACATAAAATTGGCCTCCCCAATTTTAGCTGTACACAGTGATCAGGTATTGTTTCAATATGTCACAAAGATGCCTCCGTATTATTTGAACCTGGTTCCACACATTTATATGTTTCCTCATATTTTTCTCATATTCTGGATATGCCCCATGAGTCTTTAGTTTCATCTGTTCATGTATCTACTCCGGTGGGCGACACTATTATTGTGGACCGCGTATATCGGTCGTGCGTGGTGACTATTGGGGGTCTGCAGACCCGAGTGGACCTTCTATTGCTTAGTATGGTTGGCTTTGATGTGATTTGGGTATGGACTGGTTATCTCTATGCCATGTTGTTCTGGATTGTCACGCTAAGACCGTGATGTTGGCGATAACAGGATTTCCGAGGGTTGAGTGGAGCTGTTCTATAGATTATGTACCAAGTAGTGTGATTTCATACTTAAAGGATCAGCGTATGGTTGAAAAGGGTTGCCTATCTTATTTGGATTTTGTGAGAGATGTTAGTGTAGATACTCCTACCATTGATTCTGTTCCGTATTACGTGATTTTTCGAATGTGTTTCCTGCAGACCTGCCGGGCATGCCGCCTGACAGGGATATTGACTTTGGTATTGATTTGGTTCTAGGCACTTAGCCCATTTCTATTCCACCGTATCGTATGGCACCGACGGAGTTGAAGGAATTGAAAGATCAGCTTCAGGAACTCCTTGATAAGGGGTTTATTCGGCCTAGCGTGTCATCTTGAGGTGCATCGATTCTATTTGTGAAGAAGAAGGATGGTTCCATGAGGATGTGCATTGATTAAAGGAAGTTGAACAAGGTCACAGTCAAAAACAAGTATCCTTGGCCTCGTAATGAAGATTTATTTTACCAGCTTTTGGGAGCGAGGGTGTTCTCCAAGATTGATTTAAGATGCGGGTATCACCGGCTGAAGATTCGGGATATGGATATTCTTAAGATAGCTTTCAGGACCCGTTATAGCCATTATGAGTTCTTGGTTATGTCTTTTGGGCTGACCAATGCCCGAGCAACATTCATGCATTTGATGAACAATGTATTCCAGCCCTATTTCGACTTATTCATTATTGTATTCATTGATGAAATCCTGGTGTACTCTCATATCCAGGAGGAGTATAGGCAGGTCTTTCTTTAGAACATATTCATTTCAGAACAGAAAACCGAATTTAGAATCAGAATCGCGCTTGGAGCCTATCGCTAGAACGAACAACACACCAGCGTGGAGCATGCTCATCATTTGAGGGTTGTATTACAGAGATTGAAGGAGGAGAAGCTTTATGCAAAGTTCTCCAAGTGTGAGTTTTGGCTCGGTTTGGTAGCATTCTTGGGGAGTGTGGTGTTCAGTAAAGGTATTTAGGTGGATCAGAAGAAGATAGAGGCGGTGCAGAGTTGACCTAAATCGTCCTCAGCCACGGAGATTAGGAGCCTTCTTGGTTTGGCGGGTTATTACCGTCTCTTTGTGGAGGGATTTTCATCTATTGCATCGCCTTTGACCAAATTGACCCAAAGGGTGCTCCATTCAGGTGGTCGGACGAGTGTGAGGAGAGCTTTCAAAAGCTCAAGACTGCTTTAACCACAACTCCAGTGTTAGTTCTGCCATCATCTTCAGGTTCTTATACCGTGTATTGTGATGCCTCAAGGATAGACATTAGATGTGTTTTGATGCAGGAGGGTAGGGTGATTGCTTATGACTC
Source organism: Nicotiana undulata (assembly GCA_005239495.1). NCBI lineage: Eukaryota > Viridiplantae > Streptophyta > Magnoliopsida > Solanales > Solanaceae > Nicotiana > Nicotiana undulata. The sequence goes on from ML286668.1 coordinate 23,511, forward strand.
GCTCCAGTTGAAGAATCATGAGAAGAACTATCATGTCCATGATCTTGAGTTAGCAGCCATTGTTCACGCCTTGAAGATTTGGCGTCATTATTTATATGGGGTTCATTGTGAGATCTATCTGATCACCGAAGTCTGCAGCATCTGTTTAAGCAGAAGGATCTTAATTTGCGTTAGCAGAGATGGTTGGAGCTTCTTAAGGACTATTATATCACTATTTTATACCATCCGGGGAAGGCCAATGTGGTGGCCGATTCTTTGAGTCACCGGGTGGAGAGTTTGGGGAGTTTAGCATATCTTCCGGCAGTAAAGAGACCCTTGGCATTGGATGTTCAGGACTTAGCAGGCCAGCTTGTGATATTGGATATCTCAAAGCCTAGTCGAGTATTGGCTTGCGTGGTCTCCAGGTCTTCTCTTTATGACCGTATCAGGGAGCGTCAGTATGATAACCCCCACTTGCTCATTCTTCAGGACATGGTCCGACGAGGTGATGCTAGAGATGTGACTATTGGTGATGACGACGTGTTGAGGATGCAGGGCCGAATGTGTGCCTAATGTGGATGGCCTTCGGGAGTTGATTCTTGAGGAGGCCCACTTCGTGGTATTCCATCAATCTGGGTGCCACGAAGATGTACCAGGATTTGAGACAACACTATTGTTGGAGGCGGATGGAGACGGATATAGTTGGGTTTGTAGCTCAGTGTCTCAATTGTCAGCATGTTAAGTATGAGCATCAGAGACAGGGTGGCTTGCTTCATAGTTTAGAGATACCGGAGTGGAAGTGGGAAAGGATCACCATGGACTTTGTAGTTGGGTTCCCCGGACTTTGAGCAAGTTCGATGCTATTTGGGTTATTGTGGATTGGTTGACCAAGTCCGCACACTTCATTCATGTTGGTACTACTTATACTTTAGAGCGGTTGGTTGAGATTTATATTCGAGAGATTGTTCTCCTGCATGGTGTCCCAGTTTACATCATTTCAGATAGAGGTACCCAGTTCACATCACAATTTTGGAGGGCCGTGCAGCGAGAGTTGGGTACTCAGGTTGAGTTGAGCACAACTTTTCATCCTCAAACGGATGGGCAGTCAGAGCACACTATTCAAATATTGGAGGACATGTTGCACGCTTGTTCATTGACTTTGAGGGTTCATGGGACCAGTTTCTGCCGCTCGCGGAGTTTGCATATAACAACAATTATCAGTCGAGTATTCAAATGGCTCCGTATGAGGCTTTATATGGGAGGAGGTGTAGATCTCCGGTTGGATAGTTTGAGCCGGGTGAGGCTAGGCTTTTGGGTACAAACTTGGTTCAGGATGCATTAGATAAGGTGAAATTAGTTCAGGAGCGGCTTCGCACGACGCAGTCTAGCTAGAAGAGCTATGCGGACAGGAAGTTCCGTGATGTGTCTTTTATGGTTGGGGAGAAGGTTTTGCTGAAGGTATCACCCATGAAGGGTGTTATGAGGTTCGGGAAGAGGGGCAAGTTTAGCCCTCGGTTCATTGGGCCATAAAAGATGCTTTAGAGGATAGGGGTGGTGGCTTACAAGCTTGCTTTTCCACCCAGCTTGTCGAGTGTGCATCCAGTATTTCATGTTTCCATGCTCCGAAAGTATGTTGGAGATCCGTCCCATGTTTTGGACTTCAGCGCAGTTCAGTTGGAGGGTGATAAGACTTATGATGTGGAGCCGATGGCTATTTTGGACCGACAGGTTCGAAAGTTGAGTTCAAAAGATATAGCTTCAGTGAAGGTGCAATAGAGAGGTCAGCCTGTGGAGGAGGCCACCTGGGAGATCGAGCGGGAGATGCGAAGCAGATATCCACACCTATTTGAGACTCCAGGTATGTTTCTAGACTCGTTCGAGGATGAACATTTGTTTAAGAGGGGGAGGATGTAACGACCCGCCGGTGGTTTCGTGAGTTATAGCCCCATTTCCCTCATTTTTGCTTCTCTATGTGTCATTCAGCTATATTGTATGATATCGGGTTGGTTGGTTCGAGTCCGGAGTGGTTTCAGAGAGGCATGAGACACTTAGTCTCCTATTTAGAAGTTTAAGTTGGAAAAGTCAATCGGATGTTGACTTACAAGTAAACAATCTCGGATTTGGATTTTTATGGTTCAGTTAGCTTCGTAGGTTATTTTGGACTTAGGAGCGCGTCCGGAATGTAGTTTGGAGGTCCGTGGTAGAATTAGGCTTGAATTGGCGAAAGTTGGAAATTTGGCGATTTTGGTCGGCAGTGAAAAATTTGATATCGAGGTCGGAATGGAATTTCGGAAGTTGGAGTAGGTTTGTAATGTCATTTGTGATGTGTGTGTAAAATTGGAGGTCGTTCGAGCGTGGTTTGGCAGGTTTCGGCATTGTTTGCGAAATTTGGATGTTTAGAAGTTCTTAGGATTGAATCTGAGGGTAATTTGGTGTTTTGATGTTGTTTTGAGTGTTCCTAAGGCTTGACTAAGTTTGTGTGTTGTTATTGAATTGTTGGTGGTTGAGGTCCCAAGTGCGTCGCGTGTGGTTCGGGTGGTTAACAAATTGATTTTTGGTGTTTAAGAGTTGCTGATTCTGCTAGTGTTGAGCCTGCTGGTGTTTTCCGCACCTGCAAACGGGGAGCTGCAGGTGCGAGGTCGAGAGTGCGTTGGGCGAGTCGCATATGCGAAGGATTGGACGCATCTGCGAGCCCGCAGGTGCGAGTCCTTGAGCGTAGATGAGGAAGGAAGAGTTGAGCTAGGTTTCGTAGAAGCGGACGTGTTGCTTCAGGTGCGCGCCCGCAGGTGCTGAACTTGGGGCGCATGCGCGAATTCTGAGGACTTAAGTGTTTCTCTCAGGTGCAAGGATTTGACCACAAATGCGATTCCGCAGGTGCGCACATTTGGCTGCAAGTGCGAAATCCCTGGATAGAAAATATAAGTTGCACACTTTGCAAATTTGGGTCCATTTCCACCATTTTCAATCGGTTTTTGGAGCTTTTGTAGCGATTTTGAAGGGGGATTAAGGGGTTTCCATTGAGATAAGTTGCTTGAGCTCTAATACTCATATCTATGGTGATTTCCCGTTGTTTAATCATTTAATTAGTGGAAATTACGGGTGGAAATAAGGGGTTAGGGGTTTGGAATTTTGAAGAGTTTGATGGGAGTATTTGAGGGGTCAAATGGTGTCGGGTTTTAATAAATTTCGTATGTATGGACTCGTGAGTGAATGATATTTCTAGTTTTGAAATTTTTGTCAGATTTCGAGACGTGGACCGGGGGCCGGGTTTGAGCCAATTTAAGTTCAGGGTTCTAAAGTTTTCCTTGTGGAATCATTCCATTAGCATATATTGATGGTATTATATTAGTTGTGAATAGATTCGGAGCATTTGGAAGCCGATTCGAGGGGCAAGAGCATCACGGCGTAGAGATTTGATCGGTTTAAGGTAAGTAACGATTGTAAATCTAGTCCTGAGGGTATGAAACCCTGGATTTTGTGTCATGTGAACTTTTTTGAGGTGACGCACATGCTAGGTGACGGGCGTGCGGGCGTGCACCGTTGGGGATTGTGACTTGGTCCGTCCCGTGTCAACTATAAAGTTGAATATTTTGTTGAAATTGTACTATACTTATGTGTTTTAGAAAGAATTTCTGTAAACTGGGATGGATGCCATGTTTAGGCCTTATGCCTGTGTTGTTTTGACCCTTAGAGGTCTTTTCTTTCTATACTCTCATTGTTTTGATTGAAATCTATACTCAATCATGTTATACATATTTACTGCATAGCTCAGCCTCTTTTACTCTATTTTGATGTATCATGTAAATGTTGTTTGGCTGAGTACTTTGAATTCTGAGAGCCCGAGGAGCTGGAGAGGTTTATGACTTAGTGAGGCAGAGAGCCTGATTTCTGAGGACATTTTAGGATCGGGCTGCACGCCGCAACACGTTTGATATAGGCCGAGTGCCTTATTGATTTATGCCATGATTTGACTTGATATAGCTCTTGGGCTGAAGGAGCCCCTCCAGAGTGTGTATACACCCCTAGCGAATGGAGGTACCTACTGAGTGCGAGTGCGAGTGCCGAGTGCTGAGTGATTAAGAGGCATGAGCGATGGTGAGGTTTGCCCGAGGGGCTATATATGAGTGATTGTGAGGTTTTCCCAAGGGGCTGTATATGAGTTGTGTTTTTCCCGTGGGGCTGACTATGATTTTATCATGTTTGCTCACCTTTGCATTGATCCTTTGTTTGAAAAATGTTGAAAGATATCTTTAAATGATTTCACTAGAATTGGATTTAAACGAGTTGATTTGATTCAAACTCTGGTTTTAAAAACATGCCGTATTTTACTGAGTTTTTGTGATATGAACTTTACTTGCATTATTTCTCGTCACTACTTCTCAGTATTTATTTACTGTTGTTACTTATTGAGTTGGCGTACTCACGTCACTCCCTACACCTTGTGTGCAGATCCAGGCGCATCTGGACACGGTAGCGGCTGTTGACTATTCCGGTTGCAGATTTTTCTCGGAGATAGCAAGGTAGCTGCCTAGCGATCACAACCATGATCTTCTTCCTCTTATCTTCCTTTAGTTGTTTTTTAGTTAATTTCCAGACTGTGTTAGTCTCAGTATTGTCAGACAGATTGTAGTAGACGCTCATGACTAGTGACACTCCGATGTCGGGCTTTTCTATTTTGCATTATTGTTTTGATTTGAACCTCTATAAGAAGGTCTATTACTAAATAGCTTTGAAACTATCTTCTAAATGAAAACATCGTTTGGTTTTGGTAATGTGTCGTCTTTCCTAATATCACGATAGGCGCCATCACGACAGGTTTAGTTTTGGGGTCGTGACACTATTGGGAGATAAAGAAGCTGAACTTTGATGCAGGATTAGCGGGTGAAAAACGATTGATGCAATTGAACAAGCTTGATGAGTTTCGCTTGCACGCGTATGACAAGGCCAATTTATACAAAGAAAATACCAAGCGCTAGCACAATAAGAATATCCACAACCGCAAGTTCGAACAGGGCAATTGGTTCTCTTGTTCAATTCGAGGTTGAGACTCTTTCCGGGGAGCTCAAATCGAGATGGTTGGGCCTGTTTTAGATAGTGAGAGTCACTCCACATGGTGAAATTGAGTGCGCGTCATAGGTGGCGAGAGAACGTTCTTAGTGAACGGACAAAGAGTAAAGCACTATTATGGCGGTGATTTTGATCGTCAGAAGTTGAAGGTGTTACTTTCCAATGAGCAGACGAGATTCTGCGTCGTGCCGCGACGTTAAATCAGGCGCTTGTTGGGAGGCAACCCAGCTTTACTGCTTTCTTTTGTTTTTATTATATTATTTTTGTAGTGTGTGTTTTTATTTTGTAGGATTATAAGCATAGGAAGCAAAGCCATTGGAAGAGTGCAAAAGCGAGCTAGATGGTGAGAATTAAGTGTGGAGTGGTCACACAAAGGACCATGCCTAGGGGAAGTCTGAGTACCTCGTGAGCCGTGATTGCTTCGGCCTTTTGCCTTTCATGGAGTTTCTTGTCCACCCTCGTTATTGTTTTGTTTTATTTGTGCATTGGGGATATTGCACTCTTTTAAGTGTGGGGTGGAAGAATTTCTCTAGATAATTAGTAGTAATAAGTTAGATGAATGTTAACTTCTTATTATGGTTTTAGCTTCTTATTTTTGTTCTAGTAGTTGTGTAGTATTTTAGTAGCTTAATTTTTTTAAATGTGGAAAATAAGAAAAATCGAAAAAAGTAAAAATATTGGACTTTTCCCAACGATGGGTCTCTTAGCCAGTTTTCTTGAGGGATTAAAGTCTAAAAAAATTCTAAAATATGTGTTTCCTTTAAGTAGTAAAAATTTTCCGTGATTTTTCTTTGTGCCTGAGCTCTTTTCCATCGGATGTAGTTTGAATCGGGTAGTAGTTGTTTCTTTTATTTAATTTTTGTTAGAGTAGGGCCTAGGAAAAAATGAAGGAAGAAAGATGAGATTCCTAGGCGCCCTTGACTTATTTGATAGTAGCATATTTAAGCTTTGGCATGTGTAGTATCTTCCCTGTGTGTTAAAATTGTTTATGATGCCTTCGTTATTTGGATAGCATGTTTTGTGACACATATGTCTCATTTTCTTGACTTATGTTCACTTTGTGGTTAATGCTTAATATCTTGTGGCTCCGTGAACACTTGCATTAGTTTGAGAGTCGGAATGAGACCGTCCTTAGTAAGTCATGTGCCATGTGTGAAGTGGGATTTTTGTGTAATCCATGTCATTGTACTTGTGTCTAGAACTTGCCCTGTATGTGAGTCGAAGAAATTTTTTAGGTGAGATTCGGTTTGAAAAATGATTTTAGGTTGTCTTTATTCTTTATGAGCTTATTGCTATCACAACTAAAATCTACCCCTAGTTAACCATTTTGAGCCTATAGACTTTTATTTGACACCCACATTACAAACCTATACCTTTTTTATTCTTAATTGACGTTGTTTTGATCATTTTACCTCTTAAAGCACTTTAATTGTGAGATGAGCGCTAAAAGGAGTAAGGATGGAATTTGGATGGCTTTCTAGTGGAACCAATGAAAGTAAGAAAGGTGCACTTGTTTTGTAAAAGAATACACCGCTAGAGAAAATTGTAAAAAAAAAAAGAAAAATAAATCTGAAAAAGAGAAGGAAAATTTTAGATGAATAAATTGATATTTTGTTCTTGTTAGTGGATATGAATTAAAGTAGTGCCTAAAGAAAGAGGGAACATTGTTAGGGATGATTTTAGTTGTGAAATTAAAATTGAGATCGAAGAATTTGCGCTTACACTTGATTTTGTGATGTGTTAAAGTGCTTAAGAGGGTTAGCCCCTATTCCTAAATATAGCCTTCCCGTCTCTTAGTCCACATTACAGCCACGATAAAGTCCTAATTGATTTTAGATCGAGTGAGCCTATATTTGTAGAGATTTACATTGAGGGCAAGCTTATGGTACCAATTCTATTTGAGCATTTGATTTAAGCGTGTGGATTCAACTTACTCTTTTGTTCTTGTTGTGAGGGCACACGGTTTCATGAGGGATAAGTAACGTTTTTAGACTTCTCTAGTATGTTATATTCAAGCCACGAGTCCATTGTGACACTAGTCGACATTAGAGGCTAGGATTGTTATAAGCATGTCATTTTTGTTGTGAATATTTTTGAAGAAAGGCATAAGTTCAAGGAAGTGTAAGTGATTGCATATGCCACAGTTTAATTGTTGCTATCAACCATGGTCATTGGTGTAGTGTGCTTCAAATCTGTAAAGCGCCCAAGAATAGTCTTAAATGTTGGTTGCTCGAGGACGAGTAAGAGCTTAAGTGTGGGGTGGTGATGTTTGGCGAAAAATCTATATTTTTGCATGTAATTTACCTTGCATTATACCTAGATCTTGTTAATTTTTGTGTGAATATTTGTGACTCGAGCTTAATAATGTTATTTATACATGTAGGAGTCAATTGGAAGTGATTTGGAAAGTTTTCATGCAAAGTGAAGTAAAAAAAGAATCTGGATAAAGTATAAGTTTGGTACCCAGGTCCCGAACAACAAAGCGAGGTTCACTACGCGAGACCGGATAATGTTCAATTGAATGCACGGTTTTGTAAAACTAAGGCTATACGAAAAATGGAGTGAAAAGAGAATCACACAGCTTGATACGATTAGAACTTAATATCACAAAATCGTTCTATATATATTGAGCTTGTGACCAGCAGATTGATGTCAACTTACAATTTTACAATAGTATAATGATTTAAGTTTTTGTCCAGTTTAAGATGGACAAAAGCTAAGGCAAGATCCATCTTGGCATTATTAGAAATGTCAAATTTGTACAGCCATTATTGCATCAAACCGTAAGCATATCTAGTTAATACAAAAAAGCATACGTTTTCATCACCACTTCCAGCCCAGATTGTTTGCTTTTTCTTTCAATATTGAGGGAACCTATAGCCCTTTGATATTTCTTCTTCTTTCATTTTCAAACTTAATGTTGTGTTATTGACAGTTTCTTCAATAGGCCACGCGGAACCTGTTTTCTGCTTCTTCATTTCCTTGTTTTGACCATAATTAAGTACGAGAGTACGACCTTTACCAGCACTAAATCTCAACCATAATTCGTCACTTCAAATTTCAACCTCAGAATACTCTCTCACGTCCTTTCACTTGCTAGAATCCGTTACTTGAACGAAACTAGATCATGTAGAATAATATTGAATATTTGACGACATGTTGCTAAAAAATAATCCTTGTTTATCAATCACACATTATCTAATCAAATCCAATTCTCTCTCGATACATTCCTCAAAAAGTCTGATTTGCAAAATATAAATAGCCCCGTCGATTATTGAGCTTATAGTTAATTAACCGGTGTGTTCAGTATTCAAGAAAGAAAAATAATTGTCACATATTTGTTCAAAGAATATGATATGTGGCAAGTAATTAATGAGAAGTCATTCAGTCTAATTTCAACACGGTAGGAATTAAGAAATTTCTGCACATTTAAGTCAAGAATATTTTTTTTATAAAAAGAGCATCTTTATCAGCTTTTAAAGCTTGTCATTATATATGTGTGAAAGCACATCTAATTAAGATATTTGGCTCTAGGTCAAATCTAATAAAAAAGTACATGCAGGTGAATGCAATATTTCTTCCTTTGGGTTTATTTAATTTCTCCTGTTTATTTAATTAAATGCAGATTAGGACAAACATTAGATAAGCACACCTCCTAACATAATAGCGCTAAATTTGCAAGTATAACTAGTAAAAGTTCCAGGAATAAGACACAGCGGATGATCCCATGATCTTATATATCAAGGAGCCACCCCCTACCCCACCTCCTGTTAGAAATAAATAATTAAAAAATGACTTTGAGGCATGAAAATCGACTAAGAACAAGTTATCGCATGTATACTAGTAACGATTCTATGCTACTTCGTTGGAAACACTTGTGTATTTATAGGAAGCCAACAGGCCCTTTCAGAAAAGATGTCTTGTTTCACAAACAGACATGATTGTTTATTCGAATTTTAAAATTTAAAATTCAAATAAATTTATTTTTCTGTCAAAAAATAAAATAAATCCTATCTTCTTTTTTATCAGAAAAATCCGAACTAAATAATTTCTGCCTCTCCTGATCGTTGGTTACTGAGAGGTTAGAAGTATATCTTCCTCCCGAAATTGCGTTATCGGAGCCGAGCCAGGAATGGCCGTTACGTCTCCTTCCATTTGCTCCAGCTATGAAAGAAAAGAATGGGCGCAACACTTTATTCTCTTTTACCGCTCTTTGTTTACTTCTGGCCTTCCCTAAAATAGTCCTTCGCCCCCACGAGATAGATCTTCCAAAGAACAAGGCATTTTTCGAATAAGCCAAATCAAGATGAATGAGACCTTTCATGGAAGCAGTTCCTCTATGGGAAATTGAAAACGTCGAAGTAAGCTGTGGCTATCTGATATAGGGCTTTCTCCTGTAATCTGTCTCTCGATAAGAAGCTTTCTTTTTATCAGAAAAGAATAGGACTGGAAAAAAGGTCCCCGCTGCCCTCCTTTTCCTTCCAATTAGTGAGATTCTATCTCTTACTTGGGAAATCTCGACATTCAAGCACGAATCCCTTGAGCGCTTCGGCGGCGGATAGCAGCATGGGCAAAGCACTCTGCTGCGGCGAGCAGCCGGTTCTTATTGCATTCACCAAGATAGTATTTCTCTCTCCTGAACTCTGCGGCGTGCGGGGTGTATGTATACCACTTACGAGAAAGAACAGATTCAAGTAAGCCAAGCATACCTATTCTCTATTACACGCATCGGGGTCATTTCCCTAGAGGAGGTTTTTTCTGTTAGGTTAGAACTTGCAGGCCCGCGCCCAAGCCCCAAGTCCAAGTCCAAGTCTTTGATTATATAATATATATAAATATATAGTGTACTTAATTGAAACACTTAAAAGTATGTGTCTTAAATCAAAGACAAGAAAGGGACAAGTGTTTTTAATCCCCCACTTTCCAACACTTAATAACAAACTATGTTACCATCCCCCACTAGTTTGTTATTTCACGTCATAACGCTTGTGAATAATAGAAAGTATCTTATATAGATTTGAACTTTCCTTTAGTGTAAGTATTTTAAACATTTGACGAAGTTATTGGTATCTTAAGATTTGAACCACAACTCCTTGTGCCAAAACTGAAAATACCACACACACAACGTTATCTAGTAGCTTAGAAAATCCAGTATTCGCTTTAGCACGTTTACGGCCATGTGCTCATCCTGTATTCATGAATATTTACAAGATCAACCCTTTAAATCTTACTAGAAGCGGCACCACTTCAATATTCATATAGGTGGAATTAGTTACTATGTCTCTGTTACTCCAGACATTAATAATTCCACTAAGATTAATCAACCTCTTCGTATAACAATATGCACTTTGGAGTTTGTCTTTATGCCCCTGTTATAACAAGCATTTGACAACTCCTTAACTCTTCACATAACAGTAAGTAGTACAATGGAATTAGGGCTCCTAAAGAGGAGATCAATGCTCAAACAACACAAGTAACTTGTTGTTACCCATTGAACTTATATTTAGAGTGTATACTAACTCAAAATGGGGTTCCCATTACTTGTATTTAATTTAAGGGTCTTAGTCCCATCCCTTCATAAGTTTGTTGTACTACAACTCTACCCAATGGCTTCGTAAGTGGATCGACCCAATTCTTATTTGATCTCACATATATTACAGCTATAGCTCCATTCTTAATTAATTCTCTTATATAAGCATGTCTCAAGCTTATATGTCTCGATTTCCCATTGTATATTTTATTGTGAGAAACACACATTGTAGTCTCATTATCATAGAATATGAAAATGGCTGGCATAGGTTGTGTCCATAACTTTATATCAAGTAACATATTTGTAACGACCCGATCGGTCGTTACGTAAAACCTGCATTATAATTACTGTTATTGCCTTGTCATAGGTTGGTTATACTGTTTATGATCTGTTAGAGTTGGTAGGCTTAGAATCAGAATGGTTGTAGTGAGAGTTTAGTCATTTATTCTCTAAAAATAGCCTTATAGTGAGAAAAGTCAACTGAGAGTTGACTTACTGGTAAATGACCTCGGAATGCGGATTTTATGGTCCGGATAGCTTCGTTAGGTGATTTTGGACTTAGAAGTGTGTTCGGAATATTTTTGTGATGTCCGGTGTAGAATTAGGCTTGAATTGGCGAAGGTTAGTTTTTGGTGATTTCCGATCGGCAGTGGAAAATAGACTATCGGAGTCGAAACGGAATTCCGAAAGTTGGAACAGGTTCGTAATATCATTTTGGATATGTGTGCAAAATTTTAGGTCAATCGGATGTGTTTTGGATAGTTTCGGTATCGTTTGTGGAATTTAGAAATTTCAAAGTTCTTAGGCTTGAATTTGATGTGATTTTGGTGTTTTGACGTTATTTTGGGTGTTCCGGGAGTGCAACTAAGTTTGAATGGTCATATATGTTATGTTGGTATGTTTGGTTGGGGTCCCGAGGGGCTCGGTATGGTTTTGAGTGGTTAACAGAGAGTTTGGAGTGTTTTATTGTTGCTGAAGTTGCTGGTGCTGGTGTGGTCGCACTTGCGGAAGGAAGACCGCAGGCGCGAGGTCCGCAGGTGCGGAGACCTTGCACAGGTGCGGAGTTTGGCTGTTGTTGAAGGGTTCGCAGGTGCGTACGGGAGGCCACACCTGTGGAAGCGCAGATGCGAAGAAGCAATCGCAGGTGCAAAAATCGGGGGTTTAAGTCATATGCGCAGGTGCGCACCTGGGACCGCAGGTGTGCTAATAAAGCCGCAAGTGCGGAAATCCCTGGACAGAAAGTATAAAAATGAGACTTCGCGAGTTTTAACCCTTTTTCACCATTGTTGTGCGGGTTCCGAGGTTTTTGAGAGATTTTGAAGAGAGAAAGCATTGTTCTTCATTGAGGTAAGGATTTTGGATCCTAATACTTGATTATATGTGATTAAGGATCAAAATATCAGTGTTTAATTCATGAAAATCAGTAGAAAAAGATGGGATTAGGTCTTGAGATTATGAGACCTTTAGGGGATGATTTGAGGGGTCAAACGAACTCCGATTTTAATGTTCTTCATATGTACGGACTCGTGAGATGATTAATAACATTTTGCTATAAAATTCGTCGAGTTCCGAGATGCGGGCTCAGGGGTCGGGTTTTTGCTAATTTCGGATTTTGAGCTAAAATTGGTATTTTTCAATTGGAATTCATTCCCTTAACATAATTTGATGATAAAAATCTGATCTTGGTAGATTTGGAGCACTCGGAAGTTGATACGAGAGGCAAGCGGGTTGCAGAGTAGCTTTTCGGGCTAGTTTGAGGTAAGTAATGTCTTTAAATCCTGTCATGAGGGTATGAAACCCCGGACTTTACATCCTTTCACGGATTTGGAGTGACGCACACACTGGATGACGAGTGTGGGGCGTGCATGAATTGGAAATTTGGAAAAATGTTCCTTTTTAGGCAACTATTGAGTTGCGAAACTGCTTTTAAAGCCTATTCTCTATAGTACTACTATGATTTGATATGTTTGGAATGTAAGCCATGTTTGGGGCCTAATGACGATCTGTTTTAACCCCTTGGGAGCTATTTTACTGATATTCCTCACTTTGAAACTATGATTTTTCACTCAGTGTTTCTTATGAAATTGTTGACACTCTTATTTGATGATATTACTATTCTTGAAATGAAATACTATTTTTGGGTCGAGAACCCTGTTTTATTCATGGCCCGAGTGGCATGCTGAGAGTGTCTGACTGAGTGTGGCCGAGGGCCAATATTGTGAGGATGTTATGATATGAGAGAGGTCGAGTGCCTGAGAGTCATTTATGTCATGATGTGGCTTGTTTATAGCTCTTGGGCTGTAGGAGCCTCTCCGGAGTCTGTACACACCCCCAGTGAGTGCAGGTACCTACTAAGTGCGAGTGCCGAGTGATGAGTGATTGGGAGGCATGAGTGATAGTGAGGTTGCCCGTGGGGCTAATACTGAGAGATTGTGAGGTGCTGAGGGAAATTGATACTGAGTGATGATTATGGCCCGAGGGGCAGTTTTACGATGGTATTTCACTGAGTTTTTGACTATGATTCACTTCATTTTTCAAACTGATTTTACTGAAAAATATTGTAAAATATACTTGTTTTTCAAAGGATTTTATGAAAACTAGTTTTCAAACTTATGTATTTGATGTATAATTTATGGAGACTTGATGTTTTACTGTTTGTGGATTGGTGTTTTGTGCTGTGTGTTTCATATACTTCAGACTGTGATTTTATTTCATTACTACTGGGTTGGCATACTCATCATTACTCCCTGCACCTCTGTGTGCAGATCCAGGTACTGGTTCGGAGCAGTAGTCATCCGAGTTTCATTCATCATCAGCTTTGGGATTTCGAGGTAGTTGTCCAACGTCCGCAACTTCTCCATTTCCCTTCCTTATTTAGTATTAGTATTTTATCTCATAGACATTAGCAAAGTTAGTTATTTCTTAGATGCCCGTGATCGATTGACTCCAGTCTTGGGGGAATTGTTAGACTGTTAGCTTATATTATTGGGGCGTAAAGACTTAAAGAAATTATTTTATACTCTGTTGTTGCTTGTTATTGATTTTTGAAATATTATAATAGAACAAATGAGTAGTTATGTGATGGTTGGCTAGCCTAGTTCCACGATAGGCGCCATCACGACCTGTTAGAATTTGGGTTTGTGACAATATTCCTTAGCCATTCTGCTTCTTTTCCAGCAGCAGCTAGTGCAATGAATTCAGATTCCATAGTAGAATGGGAAATACATATTTGTTTCTTGGATGCCCAACTAATGGCTCCATCGCCTAGAGTAAATATCCAACCTGATGTAGATTTAATATCATTAACACTTGTAATCCAACTTGCATCAGAATATCCTTCTAATACATTAGGAAAACCATTATAGAAAATGCCCAAGTACTTTGTATATTTTAAATATCCAAGTACTATACTTATTGCTTTCCAATGATCATTACCTGGATTACGGGTAAACCTTGAAAGTTTACAAACTGCAAATGCTATTCGGGTCTAGTGCAATGCATTGCATACATCATGCTACCTATAGCATTTGCACACTCCAATTGTGCTACTGCTCTTCCAGTATTTGCAGTTGGCTTAACACTAGAATCATAAGGAGTATTATACTCCTTTATTCCTAAATGACTGGATTTAGTAAGGATTTTATCAATATAATGTGCTTGTGACAAAATCATTCGCTTGTTATCTCTTTTCACCTTGATTACCAAAATAGTATCAACTTCATTTAAATCTTTCATTTTAAAAACTGAAGTTAAATACTTCTTGGTCTCAGTAATTCCTTGTAGATTCGTACCGAAAATCAACATGTCATCGACATATAAATAAATTATTACTCCATATTCCTTTGTAAATTTAGAGTAAATGCATTTGTCTGCATGATTATGTACTAACCTATTTGATAGTATTACACTATCAAACCTTTCATGCCACTGTTTAGGCGCTTGTTTGAGACCATAGAGAGACTTGATCAATTTACAAAATTTCTTCTCATTTTCCGGAAGAATAAATCCTTCAGGTTGTTGCATATATATTTCTTCACTAAGGTTTCCATTCAAAAAGGTTGTCTTAAAGATCATAAATAGAGACCAAGGATAAAAGGACTCTAATGGATGTTATTCTTGCAACATGAGCATATGTATCAAAATAGTCTATGCCTTCCTTTTGAGTGAAACATTTTGCAACTAATCTTGATTTGAAAGTTTGGACAGAACCATTTGTATTGTACTTTCTTCTAAAGACCCACTTACAACCTATAAGCTTTGATCCAAGAGGAAGATCAACTAAAACCCAAGTGTTATTGGATATAATTGAGTCTATTTCATCATTAATGGCCTCTTTCCAAAAGCCAGCGTCTCTAGAAGACATTACTTCTTGAAACGTCTTTGGGTCTTCTTCAATATTCAATACAATAGGAATTTGATTACAGACGTTTGTCCTATCTCCTTCAACAAGATATACTATAGACAGTGAAGAAATAAAATAAGAACCAAGATGTTTTTCTTTTCTTTTTCTTTGGCTTTTCCTTGGTTCTACTTGCATATCATCACTTCTTTCTTTATTTGTAATAATTTCAGAAAGTGACAATTTATTTGCATCAATACGTTTTCCATTTACTTCATTCATTTCATCAACATTGTCATTTATAAATCTATATTCAATAAATTCAACATGTATAGATTCTATAATGATATTAGATTCTAGATCTGGCAGTCTATATGCTTTTGAGTGTTGTGCATATCCTACAAAACTACTTTTAATTCTTGTAGGACCCAATTTTGTTCTTTGATGGTCGGGTACTCTATAATAAGATATACACCCCCATACTTTAAAATAATTTAAATTTGATTTTCTACCATTCCAAAGCTCATAAGGAGAAACATGCAAACACTTTGAAGGCACTCTATTTAAAATATAATATGCAGTTAGTAGTGCTTCACCCCATAAATTATGTGACAAATGTGCATTAAGTAACATAGCATTAACCATATCCACCAAAGTTCTATTTCTTCTTTCCTTCAACCCATTTTGTTGAGGAGTATAAGGGGAACTCATTTGATGTATTAGACCATGCTCTTCACAGAACTTATTAAATTTGTTGGGAAAATATTCTCCGCCTCTATCACTTCGAATAATTTTAATTTTCCTGCTCCTTTGATTTTTCACAACAGACTTATATTCTTTAAACTTTTGAAAAGCTTCATCTTTATATCTAAGTAGGTAAACATATGTAAATCTAGAGAAGCCATCTATAAAAGTAATAAAATATCTTTTGCCTCTTCTAGTTAATTCTCTATTTAATTCACACAAGTCTAAATGTATTAAATCTAATAGTTCTGTGGATCTTTCAACTTTATGAAATGATTTCTTTCTCATCTTTGCTTGTATGCAAATTTCACACTTTATATGTTGAGTTTTACATGAGATATAATCATTTTTGGACGTATAATTCAAGGAGCCGAAATTTTAATATCCTAATCTAGCATGCCATAAACAAGAATCAGACTCAACGATATAAGAAGAAACACAATTTATTTCATTAATACTCAATTTGAATATGCCGTTACAGTTATAACCTTTTCCAACAAAGACTCTATTCTTAGACACTATTACATGATCAGACTCAATAACTATCTTGAAGCATTTCTTTGACAGCAAAGCAGCAAACATTAAGTTTTTCTTCATATCGGGAACATGATACACATTCAGTAATTGTCAACTTCTGGCCGGATGTGAAGTTAATCTCAATGCTTCCTTTTCCAACAACATCTGCAGCAACATGGTTTCCCATCAAGACTTGTTCAGAATCTTTCACTTCCGCATATGTCTTGAACATCTTTTTGTCATAACAAACATGAATAGTAGCATCCGAATCTAGCCACCAATCTTGAGTATTTGTAGAAGTAGTAGCCATATTTAATTCGGTGACCATACCAATTTGCATTGTAGAAACCATGGCAACCAGTCCTTGGGTAGAAGTTTTCACTACAATTGCCTTTTCAGAATTTCTAGATTTTTCAATCTTTCCAGACTTTTCTGTATTACCTGCATTGAAATTTATTCCTGCCTTTCTATATCTACAATCCCGAATCATATGGCCTTTCTTCGCACGGTGATGGCAATTAAAGTTCTTTCTCTTTTTAAAAGACGACTTTTTGGAAACTTTTAGATTTTTGTTCCCATTTCCTGAACCATTCTGACTCACAAAATTTACTGTGGAACTCGAGGGCTGACTAATAGCATCACGAGCACGAGTCTCACTTTCAATTTGAATGTGAGTACGAAATTGTTCCACAGTTATTTTATCCATTGAATGTAGGATTTTCTTTCTATAGTCATTCCAGGAGGAAGGCAGTTTCGAAAGAATAGAACCTATTTGAAGTGCATCAGGAATTTGAACTTCAAGATCACTTAGTTTTGATACTAAGATTTGCAGTTCATGAATCTGATCAATTATGGGCCTAATATCAAATATTTTAAATTCAAAGTACTGCAAGGCCAGGAATTTGTCGATACCTCATTTTTCATTCTCGTATGCAGTTTGTAAAGCAGTCCAAATCTCCCTTGGCGACTTCAGATTGCAGCAGAGATCATAGAGTCGATATGTCAAGGTATTCAAAATAGAGTCGATACCTCGTTTTTCATTCTCATATGCAGTTTGTAAAACAGTTCATCATGTTCTCGTTTCTTCCTTTCTTCCTTGACTGCATCAGAATCTTCTGATGTGGGCTCAGGTATCGCAGGCAAGGCATGGTAGATATTGAGAGCAGACATCAAGAATATCATCTTGTCTCTCAAGTGGGTAAAGGTTGTTCCATCAAAGCGATCAAGTTTGATGAACTCCTTCGGATTCTCAACAACAGACATCAATTTCTCCATAGTAGGATAACTCTTTAAGATTGTTAGAAATAAAAAATCAAAAAATGGCTTTGAGGCATGAAAATCGACTGTCTTTAAAGAGTTATCGCTTGTATACTAGTTTAGGGCAATACAAACGATTCTCTCCAGGATACAACAAAGCCTATAATAATACTTGTGACTTTTTTTCTATACTACTTCGTTGGAAATACTTGTGTATCTATAGACAGCCAACAGACCTTTTCAGAAAAGATGTCTTGTTTCACAAACAGTCATGACTGTCTATTCGAATTTTAAAATTTAAATTCAAATAAATTTATTTTTCTGTCAAAAAATAAAATAATTAACTTTAGGATCCGACCCGGTCCGCGGCCAAGCCCCAAGTCCAAGTCCAAGTCCAAGCCTTTGATTATATAATTATATAAATATATAGTGTACTTAATTGGATACACTTAAAAGTATATGTCTTAAATCAAAGACAAGAAAGGGACAAGTGCTTTTAATCTCCCACTTTCCAACACTTAATAACAAACTATCTTACACCTCCAACTTCACCAACTTATAAAAAGAATATTAAACACCAACTATTATGCTGGGATGCGAAGGAAAAGTTAGAAGGGTGGTTAATTGAACATCTTCGTCGAAAAATTATATTATATGTATAGATTAAATATTATATGTGTCGAATATATATAAACTTTGAAAACCCTTGTTACAGCTTATGTTCATTGTCCAGCCGCGAAGGGTGTTAGTTAATTAGGCGTTTAGCCAACATTTATTGGTTTTTATTTAAGAAGGCATTTGGTCTGCGAGAGAGAAAGGGAGCTTTCACTGTGCATCACATTCTCTTGTTTCTCTTTAGTTATTTATTAAAAACGTGTAGTGAAAGTTCAACTGCAACAACACCACCAGTTATACACAGTTAATGCAGATGGTGTGCGGTGTGTGAGTGTGACATGATTTAATTTTAATTTCTTGAGTGATTTTAAGATGTAATATCAAGTTCTTCGAGTTCGTCCCGTTTTCTTTTTGTTGAGTTAATCAATTTTAGAATATATTAAAAATTATGTATCTAAAAAGAAGCAAAAAAGAAAAGCTATAGAGAAATTAACCTGTCCCCTGGTAAAACGAAAGAGACCATTGGAGGAAAGGTTATATGAGAGAAACATGATAAGCCCCATGTTTAAATTTCAGGTCACCAAATCAAAGATAAATCTCTTAAAAATAAATTGTTAACAGTTCCAAAACCTCTATGCACCATACTTTAGTGCAGACCCTAATTATTAAGTTAGAATTCTTTGGTTATTTTTGGACATATCTAAAGGTCTAACAATTTCTTAGTTATAATGTGGCCGAGGCAAGAAATTTGTTAAGGGGTTAAAAAAAAAAAAAATTTAAAATTTTTTAAAGAAATTGTAGCTAGTGGAATGGAACCAATATCCTCATAATGAATTTAAACCTCCTTGACCACTAAGTCATGCTTTTGACTATGTAAAGGAAATTCAAAATATAATATATAAAAGTAAAAATTAAATTTTACTTTATACACACACTATAATTTTTCAACGAAGGAGATTTAGATGAACACCTTGCGCTCTGCCCCGGATTATAACTCGTATGCTATCTCGAATGCATCGGCTGTCGATGACTTTTGGTTGACATAGGTCAATTTAATTTTCACATATTCTTTGTCCATGTGCGCGGTGGCTGAAATGACTGGCGTAACTAGATTGGTTGAATATTTAACACTTGTCAAGGCAGTCACTAAAAAGTTGTGTGAATTGGGAAACCAACCAAAGGGGCATATCATGGAGTGACGGCCACCAAACCATGCGTGCCCCATCATCATCTTGTTACTTTTTTAATTACATATAATTCAACTAATTTGTGTGCATCTTGTCTGATTTCACGAGATACTAGTTATTTCATTAATACAGATATCAAGTAATTAACTTTATTTACCAAAACTTGAGAACATAGGCGGACCTATCCTTATGATATGGGGTCACCATCCCTCGGTAATTTTGAAGGAAACAAATGTGTATATGCGTATATATTTTAAATAATAGTAGGTATATATTTTGATTGACACCCTATGATTTAAAGGATAGACAGCTGCATTGGTCGATTTTTCTGAGGGAGGGGAGACATAATTTGACTTTTAGCACGCTTCCTGGGTTTGATTCTCACTCTAGTATTTACTTAAATTTTTATTCGGTAGTGGTGCACCTGCCACTTTCAAATCCTGGGTTTACCTACACTTAAAAAGATATTGCATAGTACTATCTTCCGTTCTCAACTCACTTTATTAACTACTAGATAACGTTCCAACGCTTCATCATTTTTTTAAGGCTGTTACAATGTTTTGACACTTGTAAAAGCCATTGTTTTGTGAAAAAGAAAAAAAGGTGTCGTATTCTCTTTACATTTCAGTTTGTGGCCCCTTATAATATGTAAGTAATTATTTACAAATTAGTAAGACGGTGCATGTATAGTTCCGTTTGAGTTAGGTTCTTCTACTAAAAATAGAAACGAAACGAAAATAAAAAAACGAAAGCTATGACAAAGCTTAACATTTTGAGATGTCATTCTACCTAAATATGTAATTATTTTGGTGGAATTAAGAAAGTTTTACCTAAATTTCCCTTACTTTGGGTTGTTCATATTTTGGTAGTCGGACTTCATTGCACACTAAACATATTAGAATAGAAACAGACATCAAATTAACTTCCTTTTTACTACGTAAAAGAAAAACATTTTATTTATGGACGGAGCCAAGGTTACTAAAATTTCTCTTTTTGTTAATAGATTATTTATGTCATCGTAATTTCTTTGGTCACTTGTACTCGACATCAATATGTCCAACAATAGCTTGTCACTATAAAATAAGAAGGAGAAAAAACAAATGATATGACATCATGGTTGATGGTCTAAAAAATTACAAAATTCGATTGTCACTATAAAAAAAATCCTTAGGAATCTAATAAAAATGAGTTTATGAAGTTTCACCTAATTAAAGATAGGTAGTTTTACAAAAATAAGAAATTACCAGTTCACGGTTTCCACAACCATTCGGCGAAAATTGGGATTGACAGTTTTAATTCTTAAATTAGGTAGCTAGTCCGCGTTTGTTTGTAATAATTTGCATTCTTTTTGTTGTTACGACACATGTTTAAATTAAAAAATAAGCAACCCGAATTTGACGAAAACGAAAACTTATTTTTAAGAAGAAGTGGACGCGACATTCAACTTGTCCTTTACTTCTAGTAAAACAAAAGAATATCATATAAACTAGCTGAGCTTCCATGTGAGAAAGTCTTAAATCAAAATGTACTATTAGTCTAGTAGTAAAATAGAATCCTCATACAGTACAGATTCTTGTTTCATTTCATGACTATGCATTTTTTTAATTACATAACTAAAAACACCAAACGACTTCAGTCAGTGTTTTCGGTAATTGTTTTTCCTTTTTGTTCGTTTGTGAAATTGAATGACCGAACGAAATCCGTTGAAAATTGCGATCGACTTCGGTCGCTATTTATTACGTACCGGTCTAATTTTGACGGACTAAAGTCAGTCGAAAATTGGTCGATTTTTTTAATTTTCAGACCGATTCCGTTCGGTATCTCTGGACGGTTTTTCGTAGTTTTCTAATAGTGTAGAGTAGCGTTAAGCGGCACCAAATTCATTTGAACCCATATATAGCTCGCGACGCAGAATCTAAATTTATGTGTAAAAATTCATTAACATTATAATAAATGGTAGATTTGAAAATATAACGGGTTCAATGCTAAGATGCGTAAAAAGCTTAACTCATAAAGTTTAAATCATGAATCCGGGTCTGTCTAACCCCACTCATCCACCCAAACTTAAAATAATATGAATTCACAAAGATTATGGTGGGGTAGGGGCGAAGCTATATTGACAGAAGGGTGGTCAATTGAACACTCTTCGACAAAAAATTATATTATTGCGATGTATACGGGCCCGATTTTACTATTTGACCGAGACCAAGAAGTTACATCGAAGGTCGACCTCGTAGCAGATCAGAATAAATCATGAGAACAAGGTACCGAGTTCGGAATCGAGGTATCTGTAGAGATCGACGCTAGTAGCGATCGAAGCCAAATGAGACAGACATCGAGCAAGATCGAAGATAACACTATTACAGAAAGGCGAGATATTCGTGCCTGGTCGAGGATCATGGCGTAAATCTCGGAACATATCAAATCAGAAACAGTTAATTAGCTAATCATGGGATTTTCTTCTGTAATTAGAGTTAAACCATAAGTGAAATTCCTATACTATATAAAGGGGGATTCTAATCATTTGGAGACACATTGTTGACAAATATCAAAGCAATATAATTCTTTTTCTTGTTTATACTCTTGTTCATCAGCTTGTTATATTTTTAACTGTCTTGCACCTTTTTTCTTCCTCCTATATATTTCTTGATTGGTAAAGAGAACAAATGTAGAGAGAGCCTCTCCACCCTCTCACTAGACTTTACTCCTCCTTGATTTTCCTTCACTGCATTCAACCCCAATGGCCACCAGTTTTTCAATTCCCAACACAGATCCTCCTGATTCACAATCAATGAATATTGACGAACCTGTCAACAGTCAGAAACACAAACCTTCCTTCCTCCAAACATTGATCCACAGTACTGATGCCTCAATTCCAACCATAAACGCTACCTAATACCATATTCACATGTCTGAAGAAACCTTAGCAACACACACTACAAACAATTTCATACCACTATCCACTGAATACAAAACAAGAATTTATTCTCCTTGGAAATACTCCATCATAATTAATGTATACAATAGGAGAGTGGCGCACCTAACCCTCAAGCAAAAGTTACAACAACTAAAAAAAACCAACGGAGTCACAGGCCCTCATTGATTTAGGCAATGACTTCTTCCTCATCAAGTACCAACGAGAAGAAAACATGACAAAAGCTCTCCACGAGGGGCCATGGTTTGTGTTAGTCCGCTTCCTGTCAGTTAGACGTTGAGAACCTAAGTTTCTAGCATCCAACTCAAAACTCACATACACGGCCATTTGGTCTAGGTTACCAGAATTGACCACTGAATTCTATGATACTCATATCTTAAATCAAGTAGGAAATAAACTAGGTAAGCTACTAAAAGTTGATACATGCACATCCTAAGCATTACGAGGACGATATGCGAGATTATGTATCTAGTTTCCTCTCGAACAACCACTCAAGTCCCATGTCTTCATAGGGCATCATCACCAACAAATTCTATACGAAGGTCTCAATATGTTATGTGTTAACTGCGGGCGACTTGGACACGTTACACTACACTACCCCGTGAAGATCACTACATCTGCACGTATAACGTCTACTACCACCCCTTCTACAGATGCAAATCATACCATAGATCCACCACCACAAAGTACGGAATGGAAGACAGTCAGTTTTCCAAAAAAAAAACAACCAAGTTCGAAACTACTCCTACAGGAAGCAACACATACAACACACAACGATGCAAATCCCACCTCACAATCCAATCACTGGATCGATGTCCAAGACAAAGGTACGCACCCTAAAAGCGTTTCTTAAGCATTAATTATAGTTAAGCCTAATAAACGACTTGCTAATAATTTACTAACACTAAATAATAACTTTGATAACTTAATGAACTCTAACGCTATAATTGACCTCCAATTACTCCCTAACTTAGACGACGCACACACCAGCCCAATGAAAAAAGTGGTGGCCCAACTACAACAATTTCACACACAAAACGGGTCGACCCACAAGCCCATACCACCATTCGACCGACCTACACACCACACACATCATAATTACCCTAATTCACTCAAACCCAGGGTAAACAATTAACCTATTGACACTCATCCTCCTTGTCCCACTTCCACGTCACCTCCACCACCCCTAAGGCCCAATGAGAAACAACCTATCATGCACACACAACCATCTACTACAAGACCACCCCATAATACACTCAACCATCATGACCCCTCCTCCAATTCGTCCCAGCCCACCTCACCAAATAAACATGCCACTCAACTAGCCATGCAGACAATACTCTTCAACCCAGCCCACCCCACATGATACCTCCCAACCCAATCCATCAGCACCGCCTCACATAACCAATCACACCATTACTACTAATACCACCCAATCATTGCCAACTCCATCTCCCTCACAATTTTAGGAAAATTACATCCCCCATGCAACAACATATAACCATGCAGAGTCGTTCAACTCCACATTTTCCACTAAGAACCCAAAACCATCGTCCTTTTCTAATGCCCTCAGACCCCTGAACATCCACTTCCTTCTTCCAGAAAACATGCCACACAATACACTACCTCCACCCCATTACCCAGTGATATACACTTCACAATCTCCCAACCTCTTCCAACCTCCAAAGTCATGGTTGGAGATGGGACTCCAGAATCATGCACCGAATTTCTCCATGATTTTCAACAACCAAGAGATCATAGTTTGTCTCCAAAATCCTCAAGATCTAGCCCAGATAATAACGGATGGCATGACAATAGCAGTGAACTTTCACGGCCAGTACAAATGGGCGACCATGCCAATACAAGCCATCAACTCTTGGTGGAACCCTTTTCCACAGTACCAACAACACTACAATCCCTACCCAGATCTCCCATTCTACCCGCAAGCTCAGTCCCAAATTCCATGGCTACACGAATACATCCACATCCCCAACTCCCTACCATTGTCCCCAATGAGCCCCTTTGAGTTACTAACACCCTCAACCTCCATGAGTCCACAACCACCAACTCCAGAAGAACAAGAAGTGCTAAACTCTCAAGAGAAAGAAATAATCATGGAAGAAATGAGGGAGACTCGAACGGAACCAGTATGGCTAGGTGCATGCCATATCCCCGTCCTTAAGGAACAATACACAAAAAAAATTCTTCTCAATTGCCCACCAAAAGTGATCAAATTCCTGATCAAATTGAGGCCCCCAGCGAACCCAGAAGTGGGCAAGTTTGCGGTCGTAATAACACCAACTCTCAGGGGGACAACACAGCAAATGACCCCAGAGAACCAAACTCAGGAGGAGAAACCCATAATTCCATTGCCACCACCTCCCCGCACTAAATCCATGAATTTTATAATCTGGAATTGTAGGGGTGCTCAGTCACCGGATTTTAGAAGTAATATTTGTTCTCTGCTAAATTACTACCAACCACCCTTAGTAGTGCTCCTAGAAACACATATTCAAGACCACCACTACATTAAGGAAGATTTTCCCTTTTCTCATCTCTCCCAAGCACCTGCTGAAGTCCAGGCAGGAGGCATTGTGGTGCTTTGGAACGATCAGGTAGTTCAAGTCACTAAGATTGTTGTCACCAACCAGGAAGTTCACTGCATGATCCAGGCATGTCCGAATGGTACACCTTTTTTTTATTTTCAGCCATATATGCACGTAATGTTCTTGCCTCTCGCAAAATATTATGGCAAAACCTAAAACATATAGCTGACACTTACAAAGGTCCCTGGCTAGTGGGGGAGACTTTAATGACATTCTATAGTCACATGAAAAATATGGTGGCTTCTCGTTAAATAATACTAGGGCATACTTAATGTTGGAGTGTTTCAACTACTGTAACCTAATAGACCTAGGGTTTTCGGGCAGTAAATATACTTGGACTAATAAAAGAAAATGAGGTGCTATGATTTTAGAACGACTAGATCGTATAGTTGCTAATTATTCATGGTTGGATCTCTACCCGGAAGTTCATATACACCACTTACCTAGAACCCATTCCGTCTATTGTCCGCTACTATTATCCCTTGATAAACACGTTCACAAAAAAATATACTCTATTTAGATTCGAAACTATGTGGCTATCACATCCTGAATTTCCTAACTTAGTTAATCAAATATGGTACCCCAATCCCCCTATACTACAAGAAATCATTGATTTTACTTCTTTATTAAAATACTGGAACTCCCATCCTTTTAGAAATATTTTTCACAAGAAAAATAAACTCACAACTAGACTGGAAGGAATACAAAAATCTAGCCACTACCCTACCCGCAATTTCCTTCAAAACGCGAACATGATCTAATTGCTCAGTATAATCAAATACTCACTCTAGAAGAGGAGTTTTGGAGCTCTATAATCAAACACGAGATTTTTTCACCTATCTACCTTAAGACGTAGACGCCGTAGCAGAATAACTGATTTAAAAGATTATTCAGGTAATTGGATTACAGACATCGACTCGCTTCAGCACCTAGCTATAAATTACTACCAAGATTTCTATGCCACTACGGACGCAACTTCTTATAAAAATTATCCTACAAATTTTTATAATGCTCTACACCACCTGAAGCTGATATACTATCACAACCTTTAACTGACTTGGAAATGTACCAAGCAGTCCACTCATTTTAACCTCGCAAATCACCCGGGGAAGTAAAACAATTCCATCATTGTCCACTCATTTCAACCTCGCAAAAATTCTGGCCTCAAATAAAATAATCTTTAATCACCTTCTGTAAAACAATATTCCAACAGAGCTATATACATGAGAAAGTAAATGCAACTTATGTTTGCTTAATTCCAAAAGTCAAGAGTCCCTCCTCTATGACTCAATTTAGACCCATTAGTGTATGTAACACTTTGTACAAAGTCATCGCCAAAATCATTGTTAATCGTATCAAACCTTTTCTTCACAAATTAATTAGCCCTGCTCAATCTGCTTTCCAAACAAATAAAAGGGCAGCAGATAATGCCATCATTGTCCAAGAATTACTCACTCATTTTCGACACTCTAAATCAAAGCGCCCCAAGATGCTTCTAAAAATAGACCTAGAAAAAGCTTTTTATAGAATGGAATGGAGCTTCATAAGAAGATACTTAACTTTCTTCAATTTTCCTCCTCAACTCATATCCCTCATTATGTCCTGTATGTCCATAACTTCAACCTCTATACTTTTCAATGGATCACCAACTAACTTCTTCACCTCATCACGTGGTATTAGGCAAGGTGATCCATTCTCCCCCTATCTCTTTATTTTATGTATGGAAATGTTATCCAGACAAATAAATAATATTGTTGACTACACTATTTGGAAGCTTGTTTCCTTAAATACAAATGGACTTCAAATTTCCCATTTATTTTTTGCCGACGACATTATCTTGGATTCCAATATAACTACTGACAGTTGTCATAAAATTATAGACATCCTCAATCACTTTACTGAGCACTCAGGGCAAAAATTAAACTTTGAAAAATTAAAAAATTTCTTCTTTAAGTATTGCCCTATAGCTGACAAAAATTTCATCTTGTCATGTTTCAACATGTCAGAAGGTACTTCATTTGGAAAATATCTGGGATTTCCTCTCCTTACCTCTAGACCAACAAAAAGGGACTACCAACTCATACTAGACAATTTCAAAAATAGGCTAGCGGGTTGGAAAATAAAGCACCTTACAATGGTTGGTCGTGCTACATTAATCAAAGTCACTCCCAATACCATCCCCATTCATGTAATGCAAATTATATCCCTCCCTGCTAATTTCATTAATAGGCTAGAAAGCTACCAATTTTTTTTATGGGGCTCTACCTCACAAAACCAAAAGCTACACCTCTTAAAATTGGGAAAAAGTGACTGACCCTAAGGACAGTGGAGGAATAGGAATACAAAAACTGAGACAAAAAAATGAAGCCTTACTAGAAAGTACGGCCTGGAGGCTCTTTCATCAACCTTCCACACCCTGGGCCTCCTCATTAATCTCTAAATACATTACCAACACTAGATTACTTAGCCCCAGGACATCCACCTTATGGAAACATATGGTGCTGAGTTGGCATATATGCCAAATAGGACTACAATGGAATGTCACACGAGGTACGTATGTTAACTTTGGATGGATAATTGGATTGCTCCGAATAAGACTATTCGAAGCCTCATCCGTGGCCCGTTAAGTAAAAACGAACACACTCTCTCAGTAGCTAATGTGCTCCAACTCCAATCTGGCCCCTGCCAACAAATATCCTTCCAATTACCGCATCACATAGTCCAGCAACTAAATAACACTTACATCTCTAATTATGACACTAATTCAGACCATATAAAATGGGAGTTAACACAAACGGGTCAATTTACCGTCAACTCTTGTTACACAGCACTCGCGAAACCTCCTAATGGTACTAATCATCATGGTTGGATTTGGAAATTAAGAGTGACTCCAAAAATAAAACATTTCCTATGGCTCACTAGTCATAATAGACTTCCTACCAAATATTTTCTTCATAAATTAGGAATTACTCAAACCAATATGTGCCCTCACTGTCCCATGGAAGAAGACACTATTGAGCACATCTTATTAAAATGTGTCCATGCAACTCACTGCTGGGAAAAACTCAATCTACTATCTCTTATAAGATCAGTCACCACACACGACACTCCTAACCATATCTGGCTTAGACATCTCATTCATCGAAAAGTAAAGTTCCAAACGCACAACATTCCTTTCAACCACCTCATCCCTTTTGCACTATGGCATTTGTGGAATACTCGAAACAAAAACTGCTTTGAACACACTGGGACTCTCCCATCACCAAACGTAATTCTTTAACTAGCAGGGGAACATCTCCTTTTGACTAACACCAATGCGCATACACACCTTAAAATTCTTATGTATGTGAAGTGGGAACCTCCAACCAGTAGTGCCATCACCTTGAATACGGATGAGGCCTTCCATTTAAACAACTCACAAGCAGGCTTTGGGGGCTCTTTACAAATCACAAAGGTGATTGGATCATGGGCTATGCGGGAAACTATCAAGCATCTAATGTCATAAATATCAAATTAATGGCCTTACTACGTGGTTTACAACTAGCAGTCCATCACAACCTAACTCCTTTGGAAATTCAAATGGACGCCCAACAGGTAATATCCATGCTCAATACTCACATTGTACACTACTCATCCTTGCTACATGATTGCAGGTTCCTGATTCGCCAGCTGCTTAATCCATCACTAATCCACATATACAAAGAGCAAAATATGGTAGCAGATAGATTGGCACTTTTTAGACTACAATTGTGGGGAAGTAACATCACTTTTTGGCGGACCCTCCCCCTTTCATCAGCAAACTTCTCATGCAAGACCAACAGGGCCATGTAACACAAAGAAACACAAACGCATGGATCAAGAGGCCTTCTATGACCAAGACACCACTTTTTGTAATATGTGGGACATGCCCTCTACGAGCACTGTCCCAAACAGACCATCCTCATCCCCCTCACCCCCTAGAACTAGTAGTATCAATAGTATTAGTATAGCTAAGCACAATGGTGCAAGTAGTCTTAACTTGGAAAAGTTTTGTAATACTACCCAAGAGTAGCAGTTCCCTGTATAACGTTTTGTTTATAATATAAATTAGCCTTTAATACCAACAAAAAAAAAAGTTGTCTTGCACCAATCAGTTCGAGGGTAGTCCAACTCGTAGGCTGAGTTCCATTCAAACACTGATTTGCTTTACTCTATTGTTAATTTCTAGTATTAATCTTCATATTTATCACTGGTATTAAGTGAAATCACGTGTACTTAAAATTACATTATAGGTTTAATCCGATTTTAACGGTAAATAGTTTGGCGCCCACCGTTGGGCTAAGGATAATAGTGATTGCTTAATATTGTTTTCGATAACACACACTGCCTTACACTTGTTCTTGTAAGAATCTTTATTTTCAGGATAAACATGTCAAACTGACAAGAAACACCTACACATGGTGACAACGGCCTCGGATTTCACAGGGAAAATGAGAATATAGCCGCCGCAGGGATCGAGGTGCCTCAGGCTGACCTCGTGGGAGCACCAATTGCAAATCATGTTGATGTTAGTTCACATATAGCTGATCCCGAAGGTAGCATACGCAGGGAAGTTCGATCAGGTGGTCGAGGTACGTATGGCGGAGAAGATGGTGGAGTTAGCCTCCAATTAATATGTGAAATGTTACAGGCTCAACAAGCCTCTATAGCACAACTACAAAATCAGCACCGAGCACCAAGTGGGATTGAACCAGAAGTCGTCCATAGGACCGAGCCTATACTGGAGATATCGAACATTAATGAATCGGGGACTGACTAACCCCGCCATTGTGAAAATGCTCGATGATCTCACTAAACATATTGAATCAAGAGAAAAGAAAATCGAGGCAAATGATAAAAAGGTAGAAACATATAACTCCCGAGTTGACCAAATACCGTTGACACCACCAATTCTAAAAGGTCTGGATTCGAAGAAGTTCGTGCAGAAGCCTTTCCCTCCAAGTGCAGATCCGAAGCCCATCCCGAAAAAATTCTGCATGCCAAAAATTCCAAATACAATGGGACCACCGACCCCAATGAGCATGTCACTTCTTATACATGTGCAATAAAGGGGAATAACTTAGAAGATGATGAGATTGAATTTGTTCTAGTGAAGAAATTTGGAGAAACTTTGTCGAAAGAAGCAATGATATGGTATCACAATTTGCCGCCTAATTCCATCAATTCCTTCGCCATGCTTGCGGATTCCTTTGTAAAGGCACATACATGGGAAATAAAGGTTGCGACTAGGAAGCCGGACCTATTTAAGGTGAAACAAAAAGACAATGAAATGTTAAGGTAATTCGTATCTCGGTTCCAAATGGAACGCATTGAACTACCCCCGGTCACAGACGATTGGGCTGTTCAAGCCTTTACTCAAGGTTTGAACGAACGAAGTTTGGTGGCATCACGACAGCTAAAGCATAATCTAATAGAAAATCCAGCGGTGACCTGGGCCGATATACATAATCGATACCAGTCAAAGATCAGGGTCGAGGATGATCAATTGGGGACCCCTTCCAATTCCGTTTATCCAAACAAGCCTGTCAACAAAACTCAAAAGGACATCAACAGAGAACCTCGATCGAACAGAGATCAGCATCAACCAGACAATGTAGATCGTAGAAACAGTGGCTCAGGATGCAATCCTATTCGAAATGATCAAAGGAATGATTGAGGACAAATATATCAAGGGCTTATGAGCAAAAGTGGATTCGATAAGAATGTCGAGCCCACGAAAGCGCCTCGATTGTCAGAATACAAATTCAGCATCGATGCATCAAGTATTGTGTCATCCATTGGAAGAATCAAGGACACTAGATGGCCAAGACCCCTACAGACCTATCCAGCTTAAAGGAACCCCAATCAAGTATGCAAATACCATGGTACCCATGGTCATATAACCAAAGACTGCAGACAATTAAGGGAGGTGGTATCCCGTCTATTCAACGAGGGTCTCCTTTGAGAATTTTTGACTGACCGAGCTAAAAATCACTTCAGAGACAGAGGTACAAAAAGGAAAAATCAACATGAAGAACCACAACATGTGATTCACATGATCGTTGGTGGGGTCGATATTCCACAAGGGTCTGTGTTCAAACGCACGAAGGTGTCAATCACCAGGGAAAAACAAATTCGAGACTATATACCAGAAGACACTTTATTGTTCAATGACGAGGAAGCAGGGGGGATTTCACAACCCCACAATGATGCATTGGTAATCTCTATTCTTATGAATAAAATTCAGGTTAAACGTGTTTTAATTGATCCAGGGAGCTCAACCAATATTATTCGATCGAGGGTCGTGGAGCAGCTCGGCCTACAGAATCAGATTGTGCCAGCAACTCGAGTTCTCAAATGTTTCAACATGCAAGTGAAACAACCAAAGGTGAAATCATCTTACTAGTAAAATGTAGCTGGAACTATTCAAGAAACAAAGTTCCATGTGATCAAGGGCGATATATGATACAACGCCCTGCTCAGAAGACCTTGGATTCACAACATTAGGGCGGTCCCCCCAACCCTTCACCAAATGCTGAAGTTCTCAACACCGGATGGAGTAAAAACAGTGTATGGAGAACAACATGCTACCAAAGAGATGTACACCGTCGACGAAGTAATATCGGTATCGGCGCTTTCATCAACAAAGGGATCGATGTTCAAAGGAAAACAAAAAGCTAAATAGGAACCACAACCACCAGCGTCGACTTAGTCAGAGAAGCAGGGAACGGACAAGGATGATGACTACTAGATCCCTCGATCCTTCATAATCCCCAAGGATTCTGATGCCACCAAATCGACAATCGAAGAGCTGGAACAAGTCATACTGATCGAGCATCTACCCGATCGAAAGGTATACCTAGGTATAGGGTGAACCCCTGAGATCAAGGAAAAACTCATTAAATTCCTTATCGATAATATGGATTGTTTTGCTTGGTCCCACCTGTCTATGACAGGGATCCCACCGGAGATCAATACACATCGACTGAGATTTGACCCGAAGTTCTGCCCAGTAAAACAAAAGCGAAGGCCCCAGTTCGAGGTAAATCATGCATTCATCAAGGACGGGGTAACCAAACTTCTCAAAATAGGATCCATTCGGGAGGTAAAGTATCATGAAAGGTTAGTAAACATAGTCGTAGTCCCTAAAAGGGAAATAAACTTAGAATGTGCGTAGTATAAGGATTTAAACAAAGCGTGTCCTAAAGACTCTTTTCCTCTACCGAATATCGATCGCATGATCGATGCCACATCCCGCCACGAGATCCTTAGTTTTCTCAATGCCTACTCAGGGTACAATCAAATACAAATGAACTCGGGGGATCAAGAAAAGATTTCATTCATCACTAAGTATGGCACCTATTGTTATAATGTAATGTCGTTTGGACAAAACAATGTTGGTGCCACTTATCAACGCCTAGTAAATCGAATGTTCGAAGAACAAATAGGTAAATCAATGGAGGTTTATATTGACGATATGCTAGTTAAGTCCCTGCGAGTAGAGGACCACTTGACACATTTGTAGGAGACCTTCGATATACTAATAATTACAACATGAAGCTCAACATGGAGAAATGTGCATTCGGGGTCGGCTCGGGAAAGTTCCTCAGCTTTATGGTATCAAATAGGGGGATCGAGATTAACCCCGATAAAATCAAGGCAATCGAAAACATCACAGTCGTGGACAATGTTAAGGCCGTACAAAGATTGACAGGGTGCATAGCCGCCCTAGGTCGATTTATCTCGAGGTCTTCAGATAGAAGTCACCGTTCTTCTTACTGCTCAAAAAGAAGAAATTTTTTGCATGGACCCTAGAATGCCAACAAGAATTGGAAGAATTAAAGCGATACCTCTCGAGCTCGCCATTGCTTCATACTCCAAAAGTGGCCGAGCAACTCTACCTATACTTAGCAGTCTCCAAAATTGCGGTAAGTGGGGTCCTAGTTCAGGAAGAGCAAGGTACGCAATTTCCTGTTTACTATGTTAGTCAAACTTTAGGTGAGGCCGAGACCCGGTAGCCACACTTAGAAAAATTAGTGTTTTCCCTAATAAGCGCCTCTAGGAAATTAAAACCATTTTTTGAATGTCACCCGGTCTGTGTGGTGACTACTTATCCTCTTCGCAATATTTTGCATAAGCCCAAACTCATGGGCCAATTGGGCAAATGGGCCGTTGATATTAGTGGGTACGATAACGAGTATCAACCCCAACGACCATCAAGTCTCAAATCTTAGCGGACTTCATGGCCGACTTTACGCTAGCCCTCATACCTGAGGTCGAAAAGGAACTATTATTAAAATCGGGTACATCATCGGGGGTATGGGCCCTCTTCACAGACGGCGCTTCGAACGTGAAGGGGTCTGGGATAGGCATCATTTTGAAGTCGCCCAAAAGTAATACAATTAGACATATCTATTAAAACATCCAAGTTAACTAACAATGAGGTCTAGTATGAGCCCATGATTGCAGGTCTCGAGCTAGCTAAGAGTTCGGACCTGAGGTAATCGAAGACAAATGTGAATCCCTACTTTTGGTAAATCAAATCAACCGAACTTTCGAGGTTCGAAAAGATCTAATGCAAAGGTACTTGGACAAACTACAGGTGACACTACATCGATTTAAAGAATGAACCCTATAACATGTACCTCAAGAACAAAACAGCGGGGGCGATGCCTTTGCGAATTTGGGGTCATTAGTCGAAGAAGATGAAATCAGCTCGGGGACTATCGTACAACTTTCGAGGTCAGTAATCGAAGAAAGCCACGTGGAAATAAACTCCACAAGTCTGACCTAGGATTGAAGGAATAAGTATATCGAATACCTAAAGATAGGGAAGCTTCAATCGACCCCTAAGGAATCGAGGACTCTACACACAAAGGTCGCATTGTTCACGTTGGCCGAAGACGAAACACTGTATAGAATGATGTTAGATGGACCATTGGCGATATGTTTGGGACCAGGAGATATCGACTACGTCCTACGAGAAATCCACGAGGGCACCTGCGAAAATCATTTTGGTGCCGATTCATTGGTTCATGAAGTCATTAGAGCAGGATACTATTGGGCCGATATGGAAAAGGATACAAAAAGGTTTGTTCGAAAGTGCGACAAATGTCAAAGGTATGCGCCGATGATTCACCAACCAGAGAGCAACTCCACTCAGTCTTATCCCATGGCCATTCATGAAATGAGAATAGATATCGTCGGCCCTCTACCGTCAGCCCCAGGTAAAGCTAAATTTATTTTGTTTATGACTGACTATTTCTTTAAGTGGGTTGAATCACAGGCTTTTGAGAAAGTCAGAGAAAAAGAAGTCATAGACTTCATCTGGGACCACATTATATGCCGATTCGGGATGCCTGCTGAGATCATATATGACAATGGGAAACAATTCGTCGGTAATAAAGTGAAAATGTTTCTTGAAGACCACAAAATAAAAAAGATCATGTCAACGCCATATCAAGCTAGTGGGAACGGACAGGACGAATCGACAAACAAGACCATCATTCAAAATCTAATGAAAAGATTGAACGACACTATGGGAAAATGGAGAGAAATATTGCCCGAGGTCCTTTGGGCGTATCGAACAGCGTCAAAATTCACTACGGGGGCAACACCGTTCTCTTTAGTCTACGACGTCGAAGCTCTAATCCCGGTTGAAGTCGGGGAACCTAGCGTTAGGTTTCGGTATTCGACGGAAGAGTCAAATCACGAGGCTATGAATACAAGCCTCGAATTGCTAGATGAAAAAAGGGAAGTCGGCCTCGTTCGAATGGCCGCACAGAAGCAGCGGATCGAAAGGTACTATAATCGAAGAGCCAATCTTCGACACTTTAAAGTCGAGTACTTGGTTCTAAGAAAGGTCACCCTCAATACTCGAAACCCAAATAAAGGAAAACTTGGCCCGAACTGGGCGGGAGCGTATCAGGTCATCTATATTGTCGTAAAGGGATCCTACAAACTTGGCACGATGAACGACGAACAATTACCAAACAATTGGAACATATCACTCCTCAAACGATATTACTGCTAAGGTACGACCTTCTCCATGTTCATTTATATTTTATACTAACCATCTGCATGTGTTTAATCGAAGACATAAGAGTATTCTTCAAACACAATGTCTTTAAGTCTGAAAGCACGCGTTGCACTTTTTTTCCCTTAGACCGATTTTTGTCCCAAATGGGTTTTTCCGACAAGGGTTTAAACGAGGCAACCAATGTTCGTGCTAACTTAGAGCAATTCAACAGTATTCGAGGCTTCTTTACAATCAATTTTGAATAATGGGGGCATCACCCTCGGATGATTACAAGGGAAGTACTTCGTGTCAACAAGGTCTCGATAGGTAAATTTTGTAAAGGGCCAAACGGTCGAATGAATCGTGTCCATGTAGGTTACTCGATCCCTAATGGAAAACGTGTACGCATATACAATCTATCGAAAGAAGTATTTTTCCTTTCCATATATTCCATGCCTTAGAGAAATTTTTACTTTACAATTTCATACTTGTGATCTATTATGGAAATTGTCTTAAGGGGCGATCGCAACTAAAGTTCGAAAAATTGACCCCACACTCGGGAAATGCCAATCGACAGGATCGAATTACTAAAACCTCGAGATCATAATACCTTAAAAAGGCTACCCTCGACTTTATAGGCCATGGTCGCCCCACTCGAGGACTGACACATCGAAAAAAATCGAAGTATAATCGGGAAACAAGCTCAAGAGGCAAATCCCAAATTAAAGGCTACAATCAAACTAACACGGTTCAGAGACGTCCGAATTATGTAATAAAAATAGGCCTTCGAATACTTTTACAAATCGTTTAAAAGGGCTGCCCTCGGCAAAATGACAAAGAGGTTTATATTACATTAACCCTCGAAAACCCCTAAGGGGTATCGAATTGTTCGAACCCTCGAAATATTTTGGGCTAAGGAATAACAAAGCAAAGGGTTTCGATAACACCAACCCTCAAAACACCTAATGGGTACATATATATCTCGTGCTAAGGCATGAATTTTTTTTATATGATTAACTTTTTAAGCTGAAAAGTAAAAAAACCATTCTTTTGAGTCCATATCGGCCCAATTCAAGATCCTAAGGGCCGTTTTATTTTTTGAGTTCGAGAAATCATCCTCACTCAACTAAAACCTAAGGGTCACCCTATTTCAAGTCCGAGCAAGTACTCACTCGATTATAGAAACTATCTTAGTCCGACTTAGATCAAATTGCCTAAGCTTCGAACTTATGAACAAAATTTTCATAAGGCATGAGTGAATCAGAATTTTCACAAGGCAGAAGTTGAAATAAAGACAAGACAGAGAGAAAAGAAATGTTTTATACACATGAAGATATTTACAAATAATCGGTCAGGGTCCTGTACAAAAGTTCAAAAAAAGAAAAAATACTAAGGTTCCTAACTATCCTCGAGGGCAGTTTCTTCTCCATCAAGGTCCCCCTATTCTCGGACCTGATCTTCCTTCCGTCATCATCACCGTCATCAGAGGAGGCCAGTACTCTAGTATCGTCTTCGTGCTCTTTGGCCTTCTTTATCTCATTAGTAAGGTTGAAACCCCAAGCATGAATTTCCTCGAGGGTCTCTTTCCAAGATTGGCATTTAGCAAGCTCGGCAATCCAAAAAGCTCGAGATTGGGCGGCCTCGGCAGACTCTCTTGATTGGGATTGAGTAGCTTCAGCATTAGATCGGTAGACGGCTATGATCACCTCTGCATTAGCCTTAGCTTTCTCTGCCTCAAACTTGGCCCTTGCAAGTTCGGCAACCAGCTGAGCCTCGAGCTCCTCTATTTTCTTGGCATGTGCCAAGCGTTTCTCCTTCACGTCCCAAAGATGACTTTAGACTGATGACAGTTGGGATCGAGCAGCCTCTTTCTCCGAGGCGAGGCGGTCCATATTTTCCTTCCACCCCAAGGTCTCCGCCTTCATCATGTTGACCTCCTCACGGAACTGCTTGATCCTATCGACTTTCTACTGAACTTGTGAGATTGAAGTGTTAGACACCGTTCCCGAATCAAGTCCACGAGTTTTTAAGATTTTCATTACCTACTTGATCAGGTTAGTCAGTTCTTTATGTGTCGTGGCTAACTCGGCTCGGTGGTCCTTGATCTCTTCTTCTTTCTGCCCTGTCACGACCCGAAATTCCCACCGTCGGGATCGTGATGGCGTCTAACATTGAACAAGCCAGCGTATTTAATTATATTTAGTAAAACATTTAATTATTAAGCGAGAACAGGTAAAAATTGGCTTTTCCGTAACTAAAAACTTAAAAGTAAGAAAAAATAACATGGAAATGCATAACTAAATCCATAAACTTAGCAAATTCTAAAATTAGCCAACCCAGATCTTTGGAGTCACAATGTCACGGGCTATCTATGAGTAATACAGATAAAAGGTCTGAAAGAAATAATACAACTGTTTTCTGAAGTACTAGAAACAGAAATAATGGAAAATAGAATAAGGAAGGGGACGCCAAGGTCTGCCGACGCCTGCAGGTCTACCTCAGTGTCTCCGATGGGCTGAAGGATACTCCCTCGATCAGTGTCCACTGGGTCCGGTACCGTAATCTACACAACATAAAGAAGTGCAGGTGTAGCATCAGTACATCCGACCTCATGTACTGAGTAAGTGCCGAGCCTAACCTCGTCGAAGTAGTAACGAGGCTAGGACACGACAAATAATAAACACATGTGCAATTCAGTAATATATATAACATGAATAACGACAGGAAAATGACCAGTTAGGTGTAAAATGGGGGAGAACATGCTGGGGACAAGGGGTAAACAATTACTGAATCACAGAACAAAGCAACAGTCTAAGTATCATAAATAGCACAGAAAGTAAACACATAGAACAAACAAGTACACGACATCACCCTTCGTGCTTTACTCTCATCCTCACCAAAACAAATGCACGTCATCACCCTTCGTGCTTTTACTCTCATCCTCACCAAAACAAGTAAATAAATAAATAAATAAATACACGGCATCACCCTTCGTGCTTTTACTCTCATCACGGCACAACATCATCCTTTGTGCTTTTAAATATTAAATCATGACACGGCATCACCCTTCACGCTTTACACTCTCATCCTCACAATGCAACAAATAAATACACGGCATAACCCTTCGTGCTTTATACTCTTCCTCACAATGCAACAATTAAATACATGGCATCACCCTTCATGCTTTACACTCTTCCTCACCAAAACAATATCAAGAAAAATAGTTTGGCAAGGAAAAATCAATAACATGTATCATAATCACAACATCCCGACAAGGGAACAATAGTAGAAAACAAAAACCGTTCCGGCAAGGGACACAGCTATAACCAATCTCGCTCAAGTGTAAAACTTAACAAAATAATCCTCAACCGACAATTAATCAACAGTGTTCGCAACCAAGTATTTCCAACAATTGAATAACCTCCAAAATGAAACCTACTTCATAACGCAGTAAATAACGAAGAAAAACACATATATCATAATGACCGACTCACGGGCATGCTTGACTACAATGCATAGGTACTCGTCACCTCACCTATACATTGAACATGGGATAAACACGTAGCACATATGATTCAACACCTATTCCATCAAGCTAAGGTTAGGCCAAACACTTACCTCGATGCCTCGAACACAATTCAAGCCTCAACTACCGCTTTACCTCTTGATTCCACCACCAACTCGCTCGTATCTAGCCACAAGTTACTTAATTATATCAATAAGTGCTAAANTCAAAGTTCGGACCAAAACTCGATTACCCATTCACCCCCGAGCCCGGATATATAAATTGTTTTGGAATCAGGCCTCAATTTA
This sequence comes from Nicotiana undulata, assembly GCA_005239495.1. Classification (NCBI taxonomy): domain Eukaryota; kingdom Viridiplantae; phylum Streptophyta; class Magnoliopsida; order Solanales; family Solanaceae; genus Nicotiana; species Nicotiana undulata. Next base: position 62,135 of record ML286668.1, read on the forward strand.
AGGTCTAGATCCCCAAATTTCAATACTCTTAGGTTTTACCAAAAATTCCCAATTCCACCATGAGAACCCTAGATTTAGGATGAAATCTTGTAAAAAGAAGTTAAGGATTAAAGAAAATGAGTTAGAAATCACTTACTAATGTTTTGGAGAAGAAAGAGTGTTTGGAAAATCGCCTCTTATGTTTTTAGGGTTTTGAAAAATGAAAAATAGTTGAAAATCCCATTTAAATATCCCCCCCCCCTCGCCCACCCCGTAGGCCCCCACCGCGGACCGCACAAAAGTGACCGCGGCCGCGAAGACCCTTCCACCACGGACCGCGCAAAGGCGACCGCGGCCGCGAAGACCTTTCCACCGCGGACCGCACAAAGGCGACCGCGGCCGCAAAGACCCTTCCACCGTGGATCGCACTGGCGGGTTCCGAGATCTGTACTTCTCTGAACCTGCAACAACCCTGTTCTAAGCCTAAAAACATCCCGGGACCTACCCGAAACTCGCTCGAGCCCTCGGAACTTCAAACCAAAAGTGCACAAAACCTCGAAAACATCCTATGGACTTATTCGTGTAATCAAATCACCAAAATAACATCATAAACATCGGATTAAACCCCAAAATCAATGAAATTTCTGAAAACTCCTTTAAACATCAAATTTTTCAATTTAGGTCCGAATCACGTCAAATGGATTTTGTTTCTCACCAAATTTCATAGATAACCCACATAAATCATATCGAACCTGTACCAGGCTCCGGGACCAAGCTACGACCCCGATACCACAGGTTTCACATAGATTTCATTTTCAAAAACCTTTATATTTTTCAGAAAATAAGTTTCTTTTAAAATTCATTTCTCGGACTTGGGACCTCGGAATTCGATTCCGGGCATATGCCCAAGTCCCATATTTTCCTACAGACCCTCCGGAACTGTCAAATCACAGATCCGGGTCCGTTTACCAAAAATGTTGACCAAGGTCAACTTTACTCAAATTTCAACACAAAAATATCATTTTCATTAGTTTTTCTCATAACGGCTTCCCGGCTACACGCCTGGACTGCGCACGCGAATCGAGGTAGGATAAAAGGAGTTTCTCATGACCTCGTGACACAGATTTAGCTAGAAATACGCGGGATGAGCTTTTGGGTCAGCACAATCTCCACCTCTATAACAAACGTTCGTCCTCGACGGACGTAAAAAGATACCTGAATCGGGGAAAAGATGGGGATATCGGCTACGCATATCGGACTCGGTGTCCCAAGTAGCTGCCTCAACAGGCTGCCCTCTCCACTGAACACGAACTGAGGGATAACCCTTCGATCTCAACTGACGAACCTGCCGGGCTAATATGGCTACCGGCTCCTCCTCATAAGTCAGATCCTTGTCCAACTGGACACTACTGAAGTCAAGTATATGAGACGGATCGCCAATATTTTTCCGAAGCATAGATACATGAAACACCGGATGTACGGCTGATAAACTCGGTGGCAAAGCAAGTCTATAGGCCACCTCTCCTACCTTCTCAAGAATCTCAAAGGGGCCAATGTACCTAGGGCTCAACTTGCCCTTCTTCCCAAACCTCATCACGCCCTTCATAGGCGACACCCGAAGCAATACCCGATCTCCTATCATAAATGCCAAATCACGAACTCTGCGGTCTGCATAACTTTTCTTCTTGGACTGAGCTGTATGAAATCTATCCTGAATGATCTTCACCTTGTCCAAGGCATCCTGAACTAACTCTGAACCCAACAATCTAGCCTCTCCCGGCTCGAACCACCCAACTGGCGACCGACACCGCCTACCATACAACGCCTCATAAGGAGCCATCTGAATGCTCGATTGGTAGTTGTTGTTGTAGGCAAACTCAACTAAAGGCAGAAACTGGTCCCATGAACCTCCAAAGTCAATGACACATGCTCGCAACATATCCTCCAAGATCTGAATGGTACGTTTGGACTGCCCGTCCGTCTGAGGATGAAATGATGTGCTCAACTCAACTCGTGTGCCCAACTCACGCTGAAATACTCTCCAAAAATAGGAGGTAAACTGAGTACCTCGGTCAGAAATAATAGACACGGGCACACCATGTAAGCGAACAATCTCCCTCATGTCGATCTTTGCCAACTTCTCCGAAGAATACGAAACTGCTACAGGAATGAAGTGTGCTAACTTGGTCAACCTATCCACAATGACCCATACCGCATCAAACATCCTCTGAGTCCGTGGGAGTCCAACTACGAAATCCATGGTGATACTCTCCCACTTCCACTCGGGAATCTAAATCCGCTACATTAAACCACCGGGTCTCTAGTGCTCGTACTTAACCTGCTGACAGTTCAAGCACCGAGCTACATATGCCAAAATGTCTTTCTTCATCCTCCGCCACAAATAATGTTGTCGTAAATCCTGGTACATCTTTGCGGCGCCCGGATGAATGGAATACCGGGAACTATATGCCTCCTGCAATATTAACTCACGAATACCATCAACTTCTGGCACACAAATACGGCCCTACATCCCGAAGACTCCATCATCATGAACTGTAACCTGTTTGGCACCTCCGTGCCGGACCATATCTCTAAGAACATATAAATGACAATCGCCATACTGCCGGCCTCGAATACAATCAAACAATGAAGAACGGGCCACAATATAAGCTAAAACACTACCAGTCTCTGAAACATCCAATATCATGAATCGATTGGCCAAGGCCTGAACATCTACAGCAAGCGGTCTCTCCCCGACCGGTATATAAGCAAGACTACCCATGCTGGATGACTTCCGGCTCAAAGAATCGGCCACCACATTGGCCTTTCCCGGATGATAATGAATGGTAATGTCATAATCTTTCAACAGCTCTAACCATCTTCTCTGCCGCATATTCAACTCTTTCTTCTTGAACAGATACTGCAAACTCTTATGGTCCGTGAACACCTCACACGACACACCATACAAATAATGCCTCTAAATTTTCAACGCATGAACAATGGTTGCTAACTCCAAATCGTGAACTGGATAGTTCTTCTCATGAATCTTCAAGTGACGAGAAGTATAGGCTATAACATTGCCATCCTGCATCAACACTGCACCAAGTCCAACCCATGAAGCATCACAATACACGGTATATGGCCCTAAACATGTGGGCAAAACTAACACAGGTGTCGTGGTCAAGGCTGTCTTGAGCTTCTGAAAGATCGCCTTACACTCATCAGACCACCTGAACTAGGCACCCTTTTAAGTCAGCCTGGTCATTGGGGCTGCAATAGATGAAAAGCCCTCCACAAACCGGCGATAATAGCCTGCTAAGCCCAAGAAACTCCGAATCTATGTAGCTAAGGTGGGTCTAGGCCAATCTCTGACTGCTGAAATCTTCTTGGGATCCACCTGAATATCCTTTGTCAACACCACATGACCCAAAATTGCTACCGAGCTCAACCAGAACTCACTCTTAGAAAATTTGTCATACAATTGTCTATCCTTCAGAGTCTGGAGGACGACTCGAAGGTGCTTCTCATGCTCCTCTCGGCTGTGAGAGTATATCAATATATCGTCAATGAAAACAATAACAAACGAGTCCAAATAGGGCCTGAACACTCGGTTCATCAACTCCATAAAAGTAGCTGGGGCATTTGTCAACCCAAATGACATCACCAAGAACTCATAATGCCCGTACCGAGTGCGAAAGGCCGTCTTAGGAACATCAGACGCCCTAATCCTCAACTGATGGTATCCAAATTTCAAGTCAATCTTGGAAAACACTGCAGCACCCTGAAATTGGTCGAATAAATCACCAATCCTTGGCAAAGGATACTTGTTCTTGATAGTAACCTTGTTCAATTGCCGGTAGTCAATACACATCCTCATTGAGCCATTTTTCTTCTTAACAAAAAACACTGGGGCACCCCAAGGGGAAACACTAGGCCTAATGAAGCCCTTATCAAGCAAGTCCTGTATCTGATCCTTCATTTCCTTCACCTCTGGCGAGGCCATACGATATGTCGAAATGGAAATAGGCTGAGTGCCCGGAGCCAACTCAATGCAAAAATCAATATCCCTGTCGGGTGGCATACCCGGCAGGTCAGCAGGGAATACCTCTGGAAACTCACGAACCAGGGACACAGACTCCATAGAAGAAACCTCGACACTAGAATCACGAACATATGCCAAATAGGCCAAACAACCCTTCTCGACCATGCGCCGAGCCTTTATATATGTAATAACTCTACCAGAAGAATACCTAGGAGTCCCTCTCCACTCCAATCGAGGTACTCCCGGTAAGTCCAAGGTCACAGTCTTGGCATGACAGTCCAGAATAGCATGGTAGGAAGATAACCAATCCATCTCCAAGATGACATCGAACTCAACCATATCAAGAAGCAAGAGATCTACATGAGTCTCCGGACCACCAATAACCACTAAGCATGAACGGTAGGCTCGATCTACCACAATAGAATCACCCACCGGTGTAGATAAATATACAGGGGTACTAAGGGAATCACGGGGCATAATCAGATAAGGAGCAAAATATGAAGACACGTAGGAGAATGTAGACCCCGGATCAAATAAAATCAAAGCATCTCTAATGCAAACTGAAACAATACATGTAATGACCCGAAATTCCCACCGTCGGGATCGTGATGGCGTCTAACGTTGAACCCGCTATACTAGTTCCTAGGGTTGTTCTTACGGAAATTATTATGGGATGTCTATTCTAGTTCTTGAATTTCATATTACTTCCGCATTGTAATTATAAATGTTCTAGTTAGTTTTGGTTATTCAATAGTTAATAAGTCAATTTAATCAAAACGTTGGCTTGTCTAGCGGGTTCAACGTTAGACGCCATCACGTCCTGATGGTGGGATTTGGGGTTGTGACAAGTTGGTATCAGAGCACTAGGTTGCTTAGGTCTCACAACTCACGGACAAACTTGGTAGAGTCTGAGGGATCGGTACGGAGACGTTTGTACTTATCCCCCAGAGGCTGCAAAGTTAAGAATAACTTCACTTTTTCTCCTTCTCTATCGTGCGATTTGAATTCTAAATGCTAATTGAGTTTCTATTCTATTCTCTCGCAGATGGAGAGAACGCGTGCTTCCTTATCTACCGATCAGAGGCCCGATCCTCTTGTTGTAGCTCCTACGAGGGGCCGAGGACAAGGTCGAGGTCGTGCTAGGGGCCGAGGCCGTACTAGAGGTCGAGGCATGGGCAGGGCTCAGCCCAGAGTAGCAGCCCTAGTAGAGGACCCACAGGTAGACTTTGTCGGTGAGGTTCCTGCATGAACCTTTCCAGTTGAACCAGCTCAGGTCCCAGAGGGGTTCATTGCTACCCCGGTTCTTCAGGACGCTCTTGTCCGCTTAGTGGTACTTATGAGAGCGTGGCTCAGGCCGATCTTCTTACTACTACACCAGCCGTCTCTCAGGCTGGGGGAGGGCCCCAGACTCCTGCTACTCGCACACCAGAGCAGCTAGCTCCTCAGTTCCAGATTCCGGCACCTCAGACAGTCGAAGTAGCTCAGCCAGGTATTGTAGCACCGGCAGTTGAGGGAGCAGTTATGTCAGGAGATGCCTTATGGAGATTAGATCGGTTCACCAAGCTATTTCCTACTACTTTTACTGGTGCACCGTCAGAGGATCCCCAGGATTACTTGGACAGTTGTTATGAGGTTCTTCGGAACATGGGAATTGTGGAGACCAACGGGGTTGATTTTGCTACTTTTCGTCTTTCTGGTACCGCCAAGACTTGGTGGAGAGACTATTTCTTGACCAGACCAGCTAGATATGCACCTTTGACTTGGGCTCAGTTCTCCGAGTTGTTCTTGGGGAAGTTTCTTCCAGTTACTCAGAGAGAGGACTATCGGAGGTAGTTTGAGCGCCTCCAGTAGGGACCTATAACTGTTACACAGTACGAGACCAGGTTCATTACTCTGGCCCGACATGCTATCATGATACTCCCCACTGATCGAGAGAGAGTGAGGAGGTTTATTGAGGGTTTGGCTCAGCCCATTAGACTTCAGATAGCCAGAGAGTCAGGTACCGATATTTCATTTCAGGATGCGGCCAATATGGCCAGGAGAATCGAGATAGTTTTGTCACAGGGAAGTGGTCAGGGATCTGACAAGAGACCTCATCATTTCGGTCAATTCAGTGGCGCCTCATCTGGAGGCAGATATTCTTTCGGCAGAGGTCATCCTCCTAGACCATACCAGTCGGCCTTTCAGGTATCCCGCAGTGCACCACCAGCTCCTATTGGTGCATCACCAGCCCCTATCAGTGCACCGCTACTTCAGAGCTTTCAGGATGGTTATTCGGGTCAACAAGTTCAATTCCAGAGTCAACAGCCTAAGCAACAGAGGTCTTGTTATTCTTGTGGTGTTTCAGGGCACATTGCCAGGTATTGCCCTCGAGCTTCTGGTAGTTCTCAGTATCAGGGTTCCCGTGCCATGATTCCCGCACCAGGCGTACCCCCACCCCCTCAGCCAGCTAGGGGTGGAGGTCGAGGTGCCAGAGGTGGAGGTCAGATTCATAGAGGTGGAGGACAGGCCACGAGAGGTAGAGGTCAGCCCGTAGTAGGCCGACCTATAGATGTTCAGGTTGGAGGGGCTCAGCCCCGGTGCTACGTTATTCCTGCCAGGCCTGAGGCTGAGGCCTCTGATGCAGTTATTACAGGTACGGTCTAAGTTTGCAGTCGAGATGCTTCGGTTTTATTTTATTCGGGTTCTATTTTCTCCTATGTGTCTTCATATTTTGCCCCTCATCTGAGTATGCCCCGTGATTCTCTAAGTAATTTTGTATGTCTATACCGGTGGGTAATTCTATTGTGGTAGATCGAGTCTACCGTTCATGCTTAGTGGTTATTGGTGGTCTGGAGACTCAGGTAGATCTTTTGCTCCTTGATATGGTTGACTTTGATGTTATATTGGGGATGGATTGGTTATCCCCCTACCATGCTATTCTGGACTGTCATGCCAAGACTGTGACTTTGGACTTACCGGGAGTACCACATTTGGAGTGGAGAGGGACTCCTAGTCATTCTTCCGGTAGAGTTATTTCATATATGAAGGCTCGGCGTATGGTCAAGAAGGGTTGTTTGGCCTATTTGGCCTATGTTCGTGATTCTAGTGCCGAGGTTCCTTCTATGGAGTATGTGCCCGTGGTTCGTGAGTTTCTAGAGGTATTCCCTACTGAACTGTCGGGTATGCCGCCCGACAGAGATATTGATTTTTGTATTGAGGTAGCTCCGGGCACTCAGCCTATTTCTACTCCGCCGTACCGTATGGCCCCGCTAGAGTTGAAGGAGCAGTTGCAGGATTTGTTGGATAAAGGTTTCATTAGGCCTAGTGTTTCTCCTTGGGGTGCCCTAGTGTTGTTTGTTAAGAAGAAAGATGGCTCAATGAGGATGTGTATTGACTACCGGCAGTTGAACAAGGTTACTATTAAGAATAAGTATCCTTTGTCGAGGATTGATGATCTATTTGACCAGCTTCAGGGTGCTACAGTGTTTTCCAAGATAGACTTGAGATCTGGTTACCATCAGCTGAGGATTAGGGCGTCTGATGTCCCTAAGACAGCCTTTCGCACTCGTTATGGGCATTATGAGTTCTTGGTGATGTCATTTGGGTTGACAAATGCCCCCGCTGCTTTTATGGAGTTGATGAACCGAGTGTTCAGGCCCTATTTGGACTCGTTCGTTATTGTTTTCATTGATGATATATTGATATACTCCCGTAGCCTTGAGGAGCATGAGCAGCATCTTCGAGTCGTCCTCCAGAATCTTAGGGATAGTCAGTTGTATGCCAAATTTTCCAAGTGTGAGTTCTGGTTGAGTTCGGTTGCATTTCTAGGCCATGTGGTGTCATCAGAGGGTATTCAGGTGGATCTCAAGAAGATTTCAGCAGTCAGGGATTGGCCTAGGCCTACTTTCGCTACAGAGATTCAAAGCTTCTTGGGCTTAGCAGGTTATTATCGCCGACTTGTGGAGGGCTTTTCATCTATAGCAGCCCCGATGACCAGGATGACCCAAAAGGGTGCCCAATTCAAGTGGTCTGATGAGTGCGAGGCGAGCTTTCAGAAGCTCAAGGCAGCCTTGACCACGACACCGGTGTTAGTTTTGCCCACAGGTTCAGGGCCTTATACCGTGTATTGCGATGCTTCACGGGTTGGACTTGGTGCAATGTTTATGCATGAGGGCAAGGTTATAGCTTATGCTTCACGTCAGTTGAAGGTTCATGAGAAGAACTATCCAGTCCATGATTTGGAGTTAGGATCCATTGTTCATGCGTTGAAGATTTGGAGGCATTATCTGTATGGGGTGCCATGTGAGGTGTTCACGGATCATAAGTGTTTGCAGTACCTGTTCAAGCAAAACGAGTTGAATATGAGGCAGAGGAGATGGTTAGAGATGTTGAAGGATAATGATATTACCATTCTTTATCATCCAGGAAAGGCCAATGTGGTGGCCGATGCTTTGAGCCAAAAGTCAGGTAGTATGGGTAGTATTGCTTATCTATCAGTCGGAGAGCGACCGCTTGCTTTGGATGTTCAGGCTTTGGCCAACCGATTTATGAGATTGGGGTTTCTGAGACTGGCAGTATTTTGGCCCATATTGTGGCTCATTCTTCATTGTATGATCTTATTCGGGCCAGGCAGTATGATGATCATCATTTATGTGTTCTCAGAGATACGGTCCGGCACGGAGGTGCCAAGCAGGTCACAGTTGATGATGAGGGAGTTCTGAGGATCCAGGGTCATATTTGTGTACCTGATGTTGATGGTATTCGTGAGTTGATATTGCCGGAGGCCCATAGTTCCCGGTATTCCATTCATCCGGGCGCCGCAAAGATGTACCAAGACTTGCGGCAACATTATTGGTGGCGGAGGATGAAGAAGGATATTGTAGCATATGGCCAGGTGCTTGAACTGTCAGCAGGTTAACTATGAGCACGAGCGACCTGGTGGTTTGATGCAGCAGATTGAGCTTCACGAGTGGAAGTGGGAGCGTATCACCATGGATTTTGTAGTTGGACTCCCACGGACTCAGAGGATGTTTGACGCAGTGTGGGTCATTGTGGATAGGCTGACCAAGTCAGTGCACTTCATTCTAGTATCAGTTTCGTATTCGGCAGAGAAGTTGGCAAAGATATATATGAGAGAGATTGTTCGATTGCATGGTGTGCCCGTGTCTATTATTTCAAATCGAGGTACTCAGTTTACCGCCTATTTCTGGAGAGTATTTCAGCGTGAGTTGGGCACACAGGTTGATTTGAGCACAGCGTTATATCCTCAGACGGGCGGACAGTCCGAGCCCACTATTCAGATCTTGGAGGATATGCTACGAATGTGTGTCATTGACTTTGGTGGTTCATGGGACCAGTTTTTGCCTTTAGCTGAGTTTTCCTACAACAACAGCTATCAGTCGAGCATTCAGATGGCTCCGTATGAGGCGTTGTATGGTAGGCGGTGTCGGTCGCCAGTCGGATGGTTTGAGCCAGGAGAGGCCAGATTGTTGGGTTCTAAGTTAGTCCAGGATGTCTTGGACAAGGTGAGGATCATTCAGGAAAGACTTCGTGCAGCTCAGTCCAGACAGAAGAGTTATGCGGATCGGAGAGTTCGAGATTTGGAATTTATGATAGGAGACTGGGTATTTCTTCAGGTGTCGCCCATGAAGGGCGTGATGAGGTTCGGAAAGAAGTGCAAGTTGATCCCTAGATACATTGGTCCATTTGAGATTTTGGATAAGGTGGGAGAGGTGGCCTACATACTTGTTTTGCCACCGAGTTTATCAGCGGTGCACCCAGTGTGTTTCATGTATCTATGCTTCAGAGGTATATTGCGGATCCATCCCATGTACTTGACTTTAGCGATGTCCAGTTGGACAAGGATTTGTCTTATGAGAAGGAGCCGGTAGCCATATTAGCTCAGCAGGTTCGTTAGTTGAGATCGAAGATTTATCCTTCAGTTCATATTCAGTGGAGAGGTCAGCATGTTGAGGCAGCTACCTGAGAGTCCGAGTCCGATATGCGGAGCCGATATCCCCATCTTTTCTCCGATTCAGGTACCTTTCTATGTCCGTTCGAGGACGAACGTTTGTTTTAGAGGTGGAGATTGTGATGACCCAAAAGGTCATCCCGTGTAATTTTAACTTAATCTGTGTTCCGAGGCCCTGAAAGCCTCTATTTATCTCACCTCGAAGTACGTGCGCAGCCCGGGCGCGTAGCCGGGAAGCCTTTATGTGGAAAATTGAATAAATGTTAAATTTATGGTAATTAATTAAATAAGGTTGACTTTGGTCAACATTTGTGGTAACCGGACCCGTGATTCGACGGTCCTAGATGGTCCGTAGGAAAATATAGGACTTGGGCGCATGCCCGGAGTTGAATTCCGAGGTCCCAAATCCGAGAAATGAATTTTTAAAGAAAATTATTTTATGAAAAATATAAAGGCTTTTGAAAATGAACTTTGATGTGAAAATCATGTTACCGAGCCCGTATTATGGTTTCGGAGCCCGAAATGGGTTCAATATGGTTTTTATGTGTTGTCTGTGAAATTTGGTAAGAAACGGACTTGGTTTGACGTGATTCGGACTAAAAATGGAAAATTTGAAGTTTATGAAGTTTTGAGAAAATTCTATAGATTTTGGAGTTTAATTCATTATTTTTTATGTTATTTTGGTGATTTAATTACTCAAATAAGCCTGTAGGATGATTTTGAAGTCGTGTGTATATTTGATTTTGAGCCCCGAGAGCTCGGGTGAGTTTCGGGTAAGTGTCGGAGTGCAAAAGAGTTGGAAAATCTTGTGTTTTTAGGTTGTATCTGGTGTCTGAGATTTAATGTTGTACGATCGCATAAGAGTCTCCGCGATCGCATAGAACTGCGCAATGGGGGGGACAGGTTACTCTATGCGATCGCATAGGAAGATCTGCGATCGCACAGGTGTAGGAGAGCTGGGGTGGGGGCTGGTAAGTTATTCACTGCGACCGCACCTCCAGGCATGCGATCGCATAGGGTGGAACCTGTAGAGCTGTGCGATCGCACAGGCCTATTCGCTATCACGGAGTGTATTTGAACAGCCTTCTATGCGATCGCATTCCTTTATTCGCGGTCGCATAAGTCATTTTCGCCCAGTTATTTTAAAGACCCAAAATCAGAATATTCATTACGGGATTTTGCAAAACTTCACAACCCTCTTCTCCTCCAAACTCCATAGACGATTTTCAAGCTATTCTTCCACCATAACCTCTTAGGTAAGTGATTCTAACATTGTCTTCTTCCATTTTTCATCAATATTCATTAGATTCTAGGCCTAAAAATATGAAATCAAAGGTAGAAATGGAATTTTTGGGTAGAGTTAGGGCTTTTCAAATTTCTGGAAATTCAACCTCATTTTGGGGTTGGATTTCAAAGCAAATTATAGATTCGGGCTCGTGGGGGAATGGGTGATCGGATTTTGGTTTGAACCTCATGTTTGGACCAAGCGGGCCCGGGGTCGAATTTTGGAATTTTTGGAAGAATGATGGGAAATCTATAATTAGGCTTTGGAATTGAATTATTGAATAATTATTGATGTTATTGAGTCGATTATGTCTAGATACGATCGTTTCGGAGTCGAGTTCGAGAGGAAAAGCGATGTTAGAGGCTTGATTGGCATTCTCGGAGCCGAGGTAAGTGTTTGGCCTAACTTTAGCTTAAGGGAATAGGTGTTGAGTCGTATGTGCTACTTGTATCTATCATTTCCAATGTATAGGTGAGGTGACGAGTACCTATACAGTGTTTGTCAAGCATGTCCGTGAGTCGGTTTTGGTGTATTACATGTTATTGCTTCGATATTCATTGTTTTATGAAGTAGATTCATTTTGGAAGTTGTTCTTTTGCTGAGAATACTTGATTAAGGATTTGTGATAAGTTGTTTTCAGTTGAGGATTGATTTTGTTAAGTTATATACTCGTATGAGATTGGTTATAGTTGAGTCCCTTGTCGGGCGGTATTATTTTGGTTGTTATCCCCTTCCTGGGTGGTTATGAAATGTACTTCCTACTGTTGATTTTCTTGCCAAGTTGTTGTTTGATATTGATTGGGTGAGGAAGAGTGTAAAGCACGAAAGGTGATGTCGTGTATTCATTTCATTCATTGCATTGTGAGGAAGAGAGTAAAAGCACGAACGGTGATGTCGTACCATGATTTTACATTTAAAAGCACGAAGGAACATGTCGTGCCCTTTTATCTATTTATTGCATTGTGAGGACGAGAGTAAAAGCACGAAGGGTGATGTCGTGTACTTGTTTTGGTAAGGATGAGAGTAAAGCACGAAGGGTGATGCCGTGTACATATTTGTTTATGTTGTTACTTCTTGCTGACCTTTACTCTTCTATATTGTTGTCTTGTTGTTATTCATTATTGTTCTCTTTGTTTCTCCCATTATCTGTCCCCTTCCTTGCCGTACTTAAATGTTTATTTCCTATTATTTCCCTGTTATATATTGTAGAACTGTACAGGTGATTTTTTGTTGTCGTGTCTAGCCTCATCACTACTTCACCGAGGTTAGGCTCGGCACTTACAGTACATAGGGTAGGTTGTACTGATGCTACACCTGCACTTCTCTATGTTGTGTAGATTACTGCGCCGGACCCAGTGAGCACTGACAGAGGGAGTATCCTTCAGTCCACACAGGCGACATCGAGGTAGTCCCGCAGACGTTCGTGGGCCTTGGCGTCACCATCTATCTTCTCATTTTCTGTCTTATTTTGTAGTTCCAAGACAATTGTACTTATTTATTTCAGACCATTATATTTAGTAAACTCATAGACCGTTCGTGAGGTTGTGAAACCGGTTCCTGGGGTTGTTCTTACAGAAATTATTATGGGATGTCTATTCTAGTTCTTGAATTTCATATTACTTCCGCATTGTTATTATAAATGTTCTAGTTAGTTTTGGCTATTTATTAGTTCATAAGTCAATTTAATCAAAATGTTGGCTTGTCTAGCGGGTTCAACGTTAGACGCCATCACGGCCTGAAGGTGGGATTTAGGGTCGTGACACCGTTGAGCTCGTCACTACTTTCAGCCCAAAGGTTAGTCTTGTTACTTATTTAGTACAGAGTCAGTTGTATTCATACTACACTCTGCATCCCGCGTGCAGATTTTGGATGATGATGTTGACGTGTATGATGGAAGCTAGCATTGAAGACGTACCTGCATTCCAGCTACAGCTGCCTCTTGTTCATGGTAGCCCTAGACTTATGAAAATATGTTTATGTACATTCGGACAGATAATGTATGTATTTCATACTAGCTTTGTAAACCTTAAATCTTAGAAGCTCATGATTTGTAGTAGCAGTCCTTGAGAAATGTATTAAGGTCGGTTATTTCGTCACTTATTTTATCAGTAAATTTCATTTAAATTACATTTTCGTAAATTGGCTTATCTACCGGGTTGGTTTAAGTGTCATCACGACTAACTGGATTTTGAGTCGTGACGCAGGCGGTCGCATTCTCTTGCTTCTTTTTATTTATGTACGTATTAAAAACGTGTAGTGAAAATTTTATTGCATAAACGCCAACAATTATACGGTTAATGCAGAGGGTGTGCGGTGCGTGGCATGATTTAATTTAGTCTCTTGTGTGACTTTAAGATGTAATATCAAATTCTTGGAGTTAGTTATAATCAATTTTAGAACAGATTAAAATTATGTTTAAAAAAGGAAGCAAGTAAGAAAAAACTATAGAGAAATTTTCTAGTCCCGTGGTAAAACAAAAGAGAACATTGAAGGAAAGATTATGTGTGAAACATGTTTAAAATCCAAGTCACCAAGTCAAGGATAAATCCCTTGAAAACAAACTGTTAACAGTTCCAAAACCTCTATGCACCATACTTTTGTGCAGGCCGGCCCTAATAAATTAAGCTGGTATTCTTTGGTTAATCTTGGACATTTCTAAAGGTCAACATTTTCTTAGTTAAAACTTATATGCTATATATATCTAGAAAGGCACCTGCCGATGAGGAGAAAACATTTGGTTGACATAGGTCAATCTAATTTTCACAGATTCTTTGTCCATGCGCGCGGTGGCTGAAATGACTGCCGTAACTAGAAGGGTTGAATATTTATTTAACACTTGTCAAGGCAGTCACTAAAAAGTTGTGTGAATTGTGGAACCAAACAAGAGGGCATATTCTGGAGTGGCGGCCACCAATCAATACATGCCTCTTCATCATCTTGTGTGTAGCTCAATTAATTTTATGTGATACCAAATATAATTCGAACGCGATTAGAAAGATAGAGATTTAGTAGAGAATCAACTAAAAATTTTAAAAAAAAAACTTTTGAAGATAAACAAATACCCAATCAATTTAGATTTAATTGATCCAAAACTATAGGAACAATCCTTAAGGGACTCAATATCCTCTTGCAAGTTTACTTTACACAAGTAATCAACCTACGTAGTATAACCTACATAGGAATTCATTCTTAATATCAAAATAAATTAAGTCTAAAATGAGTATTTATACTATAAGATCTAGTTATTACAAGTATCGCCATCAAATGTAATGTAGTCTTTAATTGTTGGCCAAATTACACGTATAGTCATCCCGTTATGAAAATATTCTCCAATTAGAATCCAAAGTGCTCGATGACTATCTCGATTGAGAATAAATTAATTTGTATTTTTTCGCCCCCACTAAGATTTTAATTTGAGATCTCATGAGTAGCAACTCACTTTTTTGGCCGTTTTCATCATCTGGAAACAAGATCCGCTTCATGGAGACAGAGGAACATAATTGTCTGAAACAAGTCCCCAACAATTCTGCGTGCAGGATACAAGTCTTTTACAAATCTTTTTTATTGTCAAAACTAAACTACAATTGACTGGAATTGGTTTAATAGGAACATCTTTTCACACGTGGAATTCTTGTTCTCTGGATTGGTGAAATTAAGTAATTATTTCTCTCACGTAGATGCAAGAGAAATCTACCTAATTTACCTTATCGTCTGCTAATCGATCAAATCCAACATTAGTATGTTATGAGAAGATCAGACTAATTACAACACAATTACACAAAAAGAAAATGTAGTGCAGTTAAAACTTAAAAGGATACAACAGTCCTTCAATAGGGACCCATTTGATTGCTCGTCTAAGAAAATAATCGTAACGCAAAATCTGTATTACTAACCCAACTTTTGCTGTTACACGTAACATTAGAATTTTTTACATAAAATTTACGCATAAATAATATTTTCATAACTTATTTGACTATTTAAAATATATTAATGTAGCACGATAATGTATGTAATATTTAAAGGTTATTAAAATGATTAAAGTATGTACCCTTAAAGTAAGGGCGCGGATTGCTTTAGTAAAAATATGTTATTATTGATTATTACACAACAATCTCTACATTATATATATATATATATATATATATATATATATATATATATATATATATATATATANAGGCACCCTTTCGGATGAGGAGGTTTTTTAATAATAGTTTATAAGTAAGAACATTTAGGATATTTAAGTAATTTAAGTTTTTAACTAAGGGCTTTCTATTTTTAATATATATATATATATATATTAAAAATAGAAAGCCCTTAGTTAAAAACTTAAATTACTTAAATATCCTAAATGTTCTTACTTATAAACTATTATTAAAAAACCTCCTCATCCGAAAGGGTGCCTTTTGTTTCCAAGAAATTAAGATGTCATTTAAGAAATGACTTTGACTTTTAAAAATAAAACAAAGGGAAAAATTTATTAAGAAATTTAGTTCAAAGTAATAATATAAAACAAGAAAATAAACAAGAATGTAGAGAGCAAGAGATGAGAGCTTCTTATTTCTTTCAAGTGTTTCAAAGTGTCTACAATGTGATGCCGAAACCCTCTATTTATAGGATGATATAGGTAATACAAAGGGATGCCATGAACATGGTATTAACTATTGAGATCATGGGGGAAGATCATGGAGGGGGATTATGGAGGTGTGGGAGTTACAACCATAATAGTAAGAAGTAGTGGGGATAATGGAGAAGAGTAGTGGGAGTAACTTCTTTAGGAGTTATAGACATCCACTATACAATATTATATTTCATAACACTCCCCTTTGGATGTCTATAGATAATGTGTCTCGTTAAAACCTTACTAAGAAAAAACCTTGTGGAAAAAAATCTTGGTGAAGGAAAAAGAGTACACATATCTTGTAATACGCATTATTTGCTGCCTCATTAAAAACCTTGCAAGAAAAACTCAGTGGGATAAAATCTTAGCGAAGGGAAAAAGAGTACAGTGCGTATTTGTCTCCCCCTGATGAAAATATCAATTTAGTTCTCCGAGATGACGTGTTCCGATCTTGTATACCAACTTCTCAAATGCGGAGATTGCTCATGCTTCACGGAACAGAACGCCAAATTATCAAGCGAACAAATTTATCGAACATCTATTTATCCGCTCGTTGAAAATTGTGTCTGATAAAGAACTTTGCGAAACATATGCTTTATTCTGTCTCCTTTAATATATCCTTCTTCCAATTGAGATAAACAAATATCATCGCCTTCACCATTATTGGAAATAAGTATCACAATCAACTGCCTTATGAAATAATAATATGGCAGTACTCTCACATACAAATAGATTATTTGAATAACGGACTTCAGAAAATGTCTGCATTTGCATAAACGATAAACCTTGAAAATATTTGTTAGAATAAACAAATCTATATCAAGGATTCCTTTTGCAATATAGTACTAGTAGTATTCCAACATCTTTATATAGTAATTAAACTATATCTCGCTAGCATATTTTTATACTCATGGTTCTAGCAAGATACACAGTGCACCAATTGCAATAGACACAAAAATAAATTATATACACCGTGGTTGCTCTAAGCCACATAAGGATTTGCTGAAGCTTTATAAATGAATTTCTCGGGAACCTTAATATGCTTCAGAACAATTTAAATCCTTCCATGATTTTTATATACGCATATCAAATTTATCGGGTATTACCAGACTAAAATCTGAAAGCAATTGTATCCACCACAAGGGAACATGTTTCCATATAATCAATGTCAAGACATTTACGTAAAATCTTGTGTCACCCCACTGTCTTTATACTTTCAGGTGTTGGGACTATCAGTCCAAAACTTTACGTTTTCCAAGTGAAGTTAATCTTGATTGAGTATTTTGATTGACCAATCATTTATCTGTCCAAATTCCATGACAGATTTGAGCTCAAGATCCTCGTCAATATTAAAAATATTGAGCACTACATTATATCAACAATATCATCAATGATTATTTTACATCGGTTCCATCATCACACAATAAAGACATAACTTATTGAGATCTCATTATTTTCAGGTACTTGAGCCTCTTCCATGAGGTCTTATAAAGTTTATGTCATAGTGCTCTTACAAAGCACTTGCCTCCTTAGTATGATCATCTTTATCATTTGCTCCACTCCTTCTTCAAGGAGTTTTATCTTTGGAACTGACTAGTCTATACGCTTCATGCATTCCATAGACTATGCCTATCATGGACTTTATTCCATTTGGAGCATTAGCAGCTGAAATATAACATTTAGCTTTGGTTCAGCATTTGCACCTAGCATTACAAATGAATTATCACTTGAACTTCAAGTTCAATTTTCTTGTACGAGGATCTAGGTACACTCATAATAATTCATTCCATGATTACTTTTTCAGCTACCCATTTTCTCCCCCTAATGTTGGGATCACCAACACATTTTCCAACCTTCTTTGGGAACACATCTTTGTGCATTGTGGTGGCACAATTAAATCATATAGAACATCTATATTTCTGGATGAAATTTAATTGGTTCTTGATCCTGAACCAATTCTGATAGGGAGCAGTTATCATAACTTGTTGGTTAGATGCATACAAGTGCTGTTGTATATTAAATAATACACATTATACCAAATTTCTATTTGGAATCTTTGTTATCATAACCAATGGTTTAGCTTAATTGGAGGCATACAATTTCTGCTAAACCAACTTGTATTTAAACCAGCATTACCAAGATAATTATCATATTTATATTTTGGAACTGTGCTCTAATAATTTGAGCAATCAACCTTGCAAAATCCAAATTGCAAGTTGATAACAAACGCTTATGTGATCATACAATAGATGCATCTATTAAAATCATATAATAGTAAACGGTCCACATGACAGGTGACTGGGCCCATATATATATCACCTTCTATTCGTTCCAGAAATCAAGGGATTCAATCCCAACCTTAACTGGTATATCATGAGAATAAGCAGCACAAGAGAATTCTTGAAGAACCTTCTATTTCTTCAATATATGCCAATGTGAATTCTCAATTAATTTTCGCATCATAATTGAACCGGGATGGCCAACCGGTCATGCCAACTAATATTTGCTTCAGTAAACATTTAATTTACTATGGCATGTGATTCCATCATCATGCTTATACATCTGTAGTACAAATAGAAGAAAAGTCGGGTAACCCTTCATATTTCCCCGATATGATTATTGTAATATGAAGATATTCAATCTTCCTTTCATTTATAATCTCAATATGCCAACCACTTTGGCTAATACATTTGAAACTCAAAAAGTTTTTTTTTAGACTTACTACAATATTAATGTCAAGAATAATTTTATTAATCCGGGTAGTAACAAATTCGCTTTTCCGGAGCTCTTAACTGATTTTGTACTACAAAATCTTTTGTCACGCCATCCATATGGTAAATATCTCCTTCACGGAGAAAATCATATCATAATAATTGTCACGGTCAAAGTCATCATAAGCAAAATTATTTCTTGTTTTAAGTTTGTCTTTAATAACCTTTTATAAGGCATGACATAATATTTTTTTGCCGTACCACAAGTACGCGACCAATGACATATTCATGTAACCACATGATAATATTCATTATCTTTATTTCTCTCAAACCTCCCTTAGAGGTGAGTTGTATATAACCATGCATAAGCACATTCTTATGCATATTTTTCATCACATATATATATCTTACATTCACTTTCAGGAATGAGTATGTATTTATAATGCTTATCACAAGTCACATTCTTTCAAAAAATTAACTAAAATCGTCTGAGTGTGCCTCATATTTTCAGACCATATTGATACACAATTCCTTCACCTTTGAAGGATTATTTTGAGAACCCTTACTGTTCTCATTTTTACATTTACCATAATGATGACTATATTATTTTGGTCTTTGGTACACCCACGTTCATTGGTCAACCACTTGTCTTCATTTAGACTTATTATGCACCGCTATCACATTCACTTCAAGAATGGAGCAAATCAAGTGGGACAAGCTTCATGCTATTTTCATGAAAAATACATTTTTTTATTAGTCATCATTATATAATCAATATGGTGCATTGGAACTCAAACCCAATGTCTTACCCATATAAAGACATGTTATGTCACAATGAGTTGGGACTTGAACCAACTCTTATCATCATTGTGCACACAAATCAAACCAAATGCATTATTCTTATACAATGGCATAATAAGCCAAGTGGACTCACCGTTGAGCCTATCATGATATACTATTTTCTATAATCAGTTATTTTTTCCCGAACTTTAATGAAAGTTCACATTGATCTTTTTCACGAACAACTACATGATCAAATATAAAGGGAATAAAACTATCTTAGTAATACAAAACTTATTTTGACCACAACATAAATTTAAATTCATATTATTTTTATAAGATTAGAAACCTTCTCAATAGTTAACAGTTCCATAATCTTGGCTTGCAAAATGTCGGAGCAGTACATATGGGAGATGATATCAAGGCATCATAATATGCTCTTATTTGCAACTCGAAAGCAGAGGTACTCCATATATATACATATGCACAAATAAAACTAAATTGCTAAGTAACACAAATTAGATCAAGTCTTAAATACTAAAGTAAGTTAATTGTAAAATTCATGAAAATTAAAAAATGATACTCCCTGTATAATATAAGCAAACGTAATATTGATATGGCATACGAGATGCCCAGATTTTCATAGGCTCAACCAAATTGATTCAAGGTTGTAGCTCCCATGGAAGGCTTTCATCTCTTATAGAAAATATAAGAAGAATATAGCAATTCGTGTTGATAACGTATTAAGAAACTTAGCTCAAAGTAATAATATAAAACAAGAAAATAGACAAGAATGTAGAGACACTACAAGAAATTAAATTTTTAGCGGCAACATATAGCGGCGACCAAAAATATTGCTACAGAAGTTGTACCTTTAGCAGCAACTTTAGAAGTCGCTACTACTGTCCATTATTTAGCAGCGACTTTTATGAGGTCGCCTCTAATTTGGCTGGAATTTTCGGTACCCGCTAAAACTAAAATTTTGGCTCCATATTATTTGTAACGACTTTAAAATATCGCCTCTAAATAGTTATTGTAGCGACTGGGTCGCCTCTGAATCTACTTTATTTTAATTAAAAAACAAACATTACATGTTTAAACAAAAGGGATGTCTCTCGTCTCTCAAAACAGCCTCATTCTTCTACGCGAGTCTCTCTCTCTCTCAAAACTCTCCTCCCTCTCTCTAAAATAGTCAGTGCTAAAATGCTTAATTTTCCCTCAAATTAGGGATTATCTGCTACAAATCTATGAAATCAAGATAAGAAACTCATCAATTATCAGGTTTGTGGTCAAATCCCCAATGTTTCCCTTTTTCTTTTAACGAAACAAATGATGTGCACATTTGATTTCTCTAATATAATTGCCTATTTTTTCCTTAATCTCAGCGATTTTTCTGAGTTTGGTGCATATTTTTAACCAAAACCCATATTAATCTTTATATAAATTTATGTTTGGGTTTTTTTATAAGGATTCTTTATTATGTAAGGTAAAATCTTGAACAAGCAGCAAGGGATTATCATTATTTCAGTGATTTTACATTTGTATTCTTATATTTTATCTAGAATTTCTCTGAACTATTTGATAATTTACAGGAATACCAAAATAAATCATACAGAAAGACCCATTTGTAGCCGATTTCGTGATTTTCAGTCTTGAATGAACTCTCGCCTATCTTTTTTTTGGGTAAGTTAAAAGCTTCTACTTGAGATACATATTGCATGTTGTGGTATTCTTCTTGAATTATTGACCGATTAATTGTTTCAGTCTCGAGGCGACTTGGATGCTTTTATTTTGATTTTTGCTTATTATATATATATGTATATGTTGTTACATCTTTCTTACCAGTAATGATATGCCAACAGAGGCTCTTTATGTGGTATAAGTTGTAACGAAATATTTAAATAATATACATTATAGATAATTTAGTTTATAGTGTCATTTGTGATATTGTGAAGATAGAGATTGTAGGTTGGAATATAAATCAGTAATTTTACGTTTTTTTGTCACACTTAATGTTCTGTGATAATGAATTCGGATGTTCCCATAAACACTATTTACTTTCGTTCTTATATTTGCTTTCACCCTTCTATTTCTAATATAGTCAACTTAAAGAACTGTGTAAATGCACTTCTTACAATAAAGCTAAATGTATTGTCTGTCCACAGGCTTACATGTCAGTTCTTACTTGAGTTAATACAAGTAAAAGTAAAATTTACTACATTTGTACTTGTACTTGGCATACAGAAGCCACAGTTAACTTGCACAAAGAAATATATAATTTAAGTGACTTAATGTATGATAAGTTTAAGTGACTGAACTTGGTTGACATAATACAACTAACTTCTGCCGCGAGGTGAATTTAGGTGACTGAATGTATTTGTTTAACTTCTGAATATATATTTCAAGAACTTATAGTTCTGAGTAGCAAAATTAAAGTTAGGTCTCCCTAACCAGGTTATGATTTCTTTCAGGTTTCAAGCTAACACGAATTAAAGTTTGAGTTTGGGTTAAACGGCTAGAAGGACTCTCGTTTGGTTTGCTGCTCCAAAGAAGGTTAGTGAGCCTTGACATCTCTTCTCTTCTCTTTCAAACCATCTAATTAAAATCGTGATTATTCTGTTGTTTTCTATTATTTATGATAAGTTTAGTAAGTTGTCTTTATGTGTTTGTCATTAGTTCATGATTGAATATCAAACTTTAGAGTTATATGCTTCTTTATCAATCTGAAATCAGAATCATGTACTAATCAAACGTGTTGCTTGCCCTGCATATCCTACTGCTCCTTTGCCTGTTTCTAAGGTGACATCTTTTGCTTTTGTAGCTTTCTTCCCTATATAGCTTGATGCATTCTTACTCAGTCCTGCTGCATTGTCCTAGGCTTCCTTTGTGTATTTTAGGGTGTAATATTTAGTTGCAGCATAAGTTTGTTGGCCTTTTTGAAGTGTTGTGTCTTTAGCAGCTCCAGAAACTGTAGAAACCTCAACTTGACTAATAATCTCAACATCTAATTCTTCCATTATTCTGGAATATATAAGAGACTAACCTTTCCATTATTTAAAAATAGGAATGGATAAATATTGTATATTTGGGATCATACCTAATATTTAGTGTAATTGAAGAAACCATTTTCACTAAGGAAACTCTTTGTGAAATGAGTCTAAAATGTGAGCTAGAATTCAAATAGAAGCTGTGAAAATGAATTTAAAGTCATTAACTAAACTGAAGAAAGTGATCTGGTAGTCTCCTATATCGGTAAATGTTAGCTGTTACAGTAACAACATTAACATAACACTCTCAGATCAAAACTTGTACTATAAAGCTTGTACTTTGATCTCTTATGTCCACCTAAAGCTTGTACTATAATCTGGAAATAAGGAATGGATAACTTTTTCATTATTCTAAAAATAGAAATGGATAAAAGTTGGTTGAATATTAGGAATCGAGGTGACCAAAGGTACAGAGATGGAGTAGATGGCTTTCTTGGTTGGGCATTCAGTCAACCAAGGGGAAGCGCTATGATTCGATGTCCTTATAAAGGGTGTATGAATACTGCATTCAATCTAAGGCCCGATGTAAGAGGGGACTTATTGAAAAAGAGTTTCTGGGATTCTTACAAAGTGTGGGACTTGCATGGAGAAGTGTTAGTTAGAGTTGAAAATTCTAACGTAACACTCAATAATGAAGTAGAAGATGATAACATTGAAGATGATAATATTACAGAAATGATTCACGACGCTTGTGGACATACGAATGTGGAGGATAATAATAGTACTTCTATGGACAATGAAGAGCCAAATTTACATGCATCAAAGTTCTACAAATTGTTAGAAGATGCTCAGACAGAACTTTATCCTGGTTGTAGTAAAGTCTCAAAGTTATCTTTTGTTGTTAAACTACTTCACTTGAAGTCCCTTAATCATTTGAGCAACAAATCAATGGATGAAATGTTGAGTTTCTTTAAAGAAGTTCTTCCGTAGGGGTCATTTGTGCCCAGTTCTTTCTATGAAGCGAAGAAAGTTCTCCGTGACCTAGGCTTGGGTTACACCAAAATAGATGCATGCGAGAATGATTGTATTTTATATTGGCGTGATTATGCCAATGCACAGTCATGTCCTAAGTGCGGTAAGTCTAGATGGAAGTCAGAAGAAACCAAAGGCAAGAAAGTAGCTTGTAAAGTGTTGCGATATTTTCCAATCAAACCAAGGCTCCAGAGATTGTATATGGCAAGAGAGACGGCAAAAAAGATGAGGTGGCACAAGGATAAAAATGTTGATGATGGTGTCTTGCGACATCCCTCTGACTCCATAGCGTGGAAATCCTTTGATGAGCGACATCCCACCTTTTCAGCTGAATTAAGAAATGTTCGATTAGGTTTAGCAAGTGACGGGTTCCAACCTTTTGGGAACATGAGTGCCAATCATAGTATTTGGCCAGTCGTACTAGCAACATATAATTTTCCCCCATGGGATTGCATGAAGGATCCGTATTTCATGATGACACTTCTTATTTCAGTCCCTAAGTGTCCAGGAAATGATATAGATGTATACATGCAACCAATGATTGAAGAGTTGAAAGAATTATGGGATGGAGTTGAAACTTATGATTCCTACTCAAAATCAAATTTTATGATGTGTGTGGCACTAATGTGGACGATTAATGACTTTCCTGCATATGGGAACCTTTCAGGATGGTCAACAAAAGGCAAGCTTGCATGTCCTTGTTGCCATAAAGACACACAATCGGTTTCGTTACGTAGTAAGTTGTGTTATTTCTTTCATAGTGTTTCAAAGTGTCTACAATGTAGAGAGCAAGAGATGAGAGCTTCTTATTTCTTTCAAGTGTTTCAAAGTGTCTACAATGTGATGTCCAAACCCTCTATTTATAGGATGATATAGGTAATACAAAGGGATGTCATGAACATGGTATTAACTATTGAGATCATAGGGGAAGATCATGAAGGAGGGTTATGGAGGTGTGGGAGTTACAACCATAATAGTAAAAAGTAGCGGGGATAATGAAGAAGAGTAGTGGGAGTAGCTTCTTTAGAAGTTATAGACATCCACTATACAATATTTTATATATATATATATATATTTATATATATATATATACATATATATATATATATATATAAATTATTTTTGTTAATAGATAAAAAATCTCAGTACGAAAAAATGGAAAAAGGGGAAGTGCTTGGCAGACAAGAAAAATAATCTTTTGTTTTCGTTCTTCCTTTTGTTTGCAAAGACGATTCTGAGGTTGGTAAAACGCACATGAGTAGACCAAGTTACTTTCAAAATCAAGTCATCAATTCCAAGCTTCTGCATTCGTGATTTGATTCTGTGACCCGTTATAAACGTTCTTTCAATTACATTACTAATTTTTTTTATACGAGTGATCAGCCAAATATAATTGTTTACTCGTAGAGGTACAGTTGAATTTGTTCGTGGTTTTTAGAAAAGTGAATTAATTTGATACAAAAATAAAGAAATAGTTGATGAAATACAAAATACTTAGCCTTAAAATGTAAATGAAACGGCAGAGTTGACGAGTCGGGGAACAAGGTTTTTGGACACAATAATGATGAGATCAAAAAGCGAGAAAGCAAAATTGTATTAAAATTCTTTATAGAATATAGTGTAAGTTAGCCAGAAAATTCGTGTCATATACAATGAGAACTGAGCCCCCTATTTATAGTTATGTCTAGGGAAAGAGGTCCCGGGATCATGTCCATCTTTATTGTCAATTATGAGGGTCATTGATGAAGAAATAACGATAGACATAAATGTCAAATTCCTTGTAATGAGTCATCATCTTTAGTGCTGCAAAATATTTTGTATGAGTGCATGTTACCAACGTTATGATCGTTATTCTTTGCGGTGGTAAACGAAATAACTATGTTCAATGACCATTCCTATATTAGGTTCTATGTATCCTTCCTTTAAGCGGCACGTGTCATATCTTATTTTTCCCTAGCAATTATTTTATGAAACATATAACATCATCATGGAGTCATTTTCTTCTAGCGAAATCGTAAACTTGACCATACGCGCAAAATAGCAGGACCATTGCCTATTTTCAGTAACATGGCAACCTCTTTGACAATCGACTAATATGGAAAAACAGTGAGAGTGGTGTACAAAAATATCTCTATTTCAAAGAAAGAAAAATCAAATAACGTAAGAAGGTTCTTTAAAATTAGAGACGTGGTCTATTTGTGAAACTCACTTCTAGAAATTACAATTACTCCTTTTTGCATATCTGGTACTGGTATAGCAAACTATGACTAGTGGATGGCAGGGGCTGAGCTAGCCTTGCGGTTGCGGGTTCAGCCGAATCCAGTAGTTTTGGTTAAGATCTGTGTTTGTCGTGAGAAATTTATTAAATATATATAAATTATTAATTTAAAACTCAGTAACTCAAACTGGTTAAAAATCTGAACTCATAGACCTCAAATCCTGCTCTCGTGGATGGCATTTGCTTGAAAGCATAAGGTCATACTTTTCTTTCTTAAGTGTAAGAATTTTAATGGAAAATGAACACCCTAAGACTAACATAAATTCGAAATTGACTTGTCAATTTTTTTGTCCATCAATCATGATATTTAATTATTTATGAATCCTACCCCACCACAAATTAAAATGAATAGTTCTTGATCTATTTGTCCATTTTTAAAACATATCATGAACATTACATAAACTACTATGGTTAAGACTATAGTTCTACTTGAAACATAGGATTAGTGTTATCCTTATGTTGTTTTCGATGGTTAATTCAGATTTGAATGAGAAAGTTGATGAAGGGACTCTATTTATCTTTATTCTTTTTTGAATTTTTCTTTCACTTTTTTCCTTTTAATATTATTTTTACAAAGTTCACACCCCATGACTTATACCTCTTTATTGAAGGTTATATGACTGAAGAAACCATTAAAAAAAAGGATGTAACGGTTGCTACATTATGGAACATTACAATTATGAAAATAAAGATAGCAATTAAAAGTTGCAAGAATTAATCCTTTTATTCATCCCATTTTCCAATACCACCGTTTCTTCTTCATATGGATATCACAAAGAACACACTAAACTGAGACGAATTCCCGTGCTTTGCGTATTAAGAGTAACAAAAGTTTGGGCATTCCTTCCATGTGAAGTGATGAAAAGTTTTTCTGTTTTCTCCTCAGAAGGAACAAAACCCTATTTTACTGCCTTATATCACCAGATGGTGCTCATTCATGTATGTTTTGTTAAATTTTTATTTTTCATCATGGTATATTTTTATTGTTTTGCTTTTTTCAATTTCCTAATTGTCTCTACCTTTCATGTTTTAATTCATTTCCAGAGTTAATCCTTTGTTTTTTTTTTTTTGTAATTTCTTGACGGGTCTTCTATTCTAAGACTAGAATACTATAAAACTCTATGTAACGACCGATTTGCTGTGGTTGCGTCGTTATCTTGTTTTTCTTATCTCATCTCACCCTTCACTATTATTAAATAATTTTATTTTATCATTTACTCTACCTTTTTATATATTAAATTTATTTCATATCATAATTTTTCTTTATAACATTTCAATAATTATTCTTCATATTGTTGGTGCATGATATCATGAAACAACGACAAATGATACAATCTATCCAAACATTGTATTCATCAAACGATAGAATACAATACATACAATACGATACATTATGAAACGATGTGAAACAACCTTCCAAACAAGTTGTAAGTGTATTTTGTTCTCAAAAAGTAAAATATTTTAAAAAGTACTTTTGAATAAAAATACTTTCTATAAAAATATTTTTTGACAGCTTAGTCAAATGGGCTCTAGATCCAAACACAATTTTGTTCTCAAATTATCATTGAAAAAGCTTTTGGATGACTTAGTTTCATAAATCTATACCAAAATCAGACCCAATTGCATCAGTATTTTCTAGAAGACATTTCTCCAATCCCTCCTGGAATTGGATAGAAATAGTTGAGTGAATTAAATGTATCTTGGACATGGAATATTTGGTGTTGAATTAAAATATAATGCTTTATCCAATTAGATAATATTGGTATTTCAAATAAGTAGAAAACAAGAAGAGAAAAAAATAAGGTACATCTCATTGACTTGGTTTGCTAACAATAATACCTAATCTACTATAAAAGATTATTGATTTTTGGACAGTTGATTTTAGCCATTTAGCTCGTGACCTCTTGTACTTTTCCTTCTTTTCTTCGACCCTTTTAATCCTCAAGGGGCAAAGTAATTTATTGTTTTAAAATTAATTTGGACACGCCCCTTTTTCGAGTTTGGACATGTCCTATTTAAGCGGCCAGTCGATCGAAACTAATTAAATTCGCTAGCTAAAATATATATATTTATACATATATAATACACAAGTTTACAAAAAATACATACTTTATCGACTATTAGTTTTACGAGTAGCTAAAAATATTATTTATGGTATTTAACACACTAATATGATGAGGATGTATTTCTTACAAAATAATAGTGGACGCACTGATAACTTTGGTATAACGTCCAAACTCCACTAATTTAAAATTAAGGATTAATCTCACTAATTGTATATGTAGCATTTTGACACCTCATGTATTAGGAACCATTTTAATTAAAGCCTTAATCTTAAAAGACGAATGTGGAGTTTCCTCTTATTTGGCCTTTGATATTAGAACGATTCTATTGGACAAGACCATATGTGCATCAACATTATGCTCCAACTTAAATTGAAGCCAACTTAAGTGACTATTTGCGATTTTCTAGTTTTAAGAGTATAATTTATGTATGGAAGTCAATTGTCACTTTTCTTGTTCCATTATTTTGATTTGCATGAAATGCGATACACAGGGGAGAATAGATTCAATGTTAAAAACGTGGAGAATGAAGAGTTCTATTGTTATTTAATAGGCACGTTATAGTTTGTTTTACTCACTTTTGCTTCTCATCTAAAATATATTTACATTTGAAGATATATATTGTAGCATAAAATCCATTTTTATTGTTTTATAGCAAGTATTTAACAACAAATTGAGAGAAAATAAAAAAGTATATGTTGCTGATGGGAGATAGCAAATACGTTGTGGAATTAGTCTAGGTATATACAGGCCGATTCGAACACTACAATTATCAAAAAACAAAAGAGTAGAGTTTGTGTAATTGCATATATAATGTTTCGATGATGTACAACAAAAATGGTCATAAATGGAGTAAGGAGTTTAATTTTGAGACATGTATATTTTTATCATTTGCCAAAAATATAGCAAACAAATTGTATACTTTTTTTTTAATATATGTGAATTAAATATAAAAAAATATACATATTTAATATACTTTTTGGCTAGAGAATGAAATTCGGCTAATCGGCCAATTTTGTATTTGGCCTTTTAATTTTGGGTTTGGCTAACAACATAGGGGTCTTTATACAAATAGGCAGTCATATTTACTTTTTACCTTTTATATACAAAAACTATACATTGATTATACATAATTATACACATGTAACACATAAATTTTATATATATTATATCTCTACAAGTTATTTTTAATTTAAGCGATTGGATTATGGGCTATTTGGGTTAATTCTATAGGTTGGGCTAACTGCTCCATATCATCTAGTAAGCCCAATATTACAGGCCCATATTTTGCAAACCAAAGTGGGTAAAAGTGTTGAGGAAATTCCAAAATCGCCCACCACCGGACCGAATACGATGCTGATCTTTCCAACAAGACCCTTGAGCTTCAGAAGCTCGTTCCATTTTCCGCATCAATTTTGCAGCACAACGATTATGTCTACTACAACAACGGCTACAATGCATTCCTCCGTTTCTCCTTCAAGAGAATCCCATAAAGTAAGTAGCAGTGGAGAAGCTGGCATTAGCGTTGAAGAATGGCAGGGGTGGGGTACCACATCTCCTATACCGGCCATGGTTACTCAGGTAGTTGATGACTTGAAGCTTTTGCAGAAAGATACTGATTCCGACATGATCTTTGGTGGAAATCACGGCAAACTCTCGGTAAAAAATCTTCGATTTTTGAAATATGAATGTTTTTTTTAGCCAAACTTTGATGATTTCCCTATCAAAATGTCAGAAAAAGAGAATCTCAATTTTGTGCAATGTGAATTTGTTAATTTTTTCTGACGGTTTACTCCTAATTCACGCTATTGAATTTGGGCCTAGAAAGTACATTCAATGCTAAACGTAGGGATGCTGAATGCCACTAATGGGCGTATTCTTCTCTGCCGTTGTAGAAATGCTTTATGATGGACCCTTTATTCAGTAGTACTACTAGTAAATACTCGATAAAGTGATGACACTGTTTGTTTAATTGCTGATTGTCAAATTGCTTGAACCAAAATGCTCTCAACTTTTTTAAGGTCAATTTCTGTCAATATCAACCGACTAGCCTCAATACCAAACAAATTAGGGTTGGTAACGTAAGTCATATATGTCAATCCACTCTATTCAGGTCTATTTCATTTCAAGTATTGCTGTTTATTTAGGACTAATTCATTCCAATACTAAATATATGTCTTTGAAGGCAAATTAGGATTTATCTAAATCTCACACTTATCCCTATAAGGTTAGCTAGGTGTGCGGGTGTCTGTGTTTGCAGCTCCTGTGCTTTAAAGTTTATATTAACTCGTATGGAATTTTTACTTCAATTATGGTAGGTTCTTTGTCAGGATTGCATTGATTTTGAGATATTTAGATCTCTCAAGACACGTTCCTTTCATATGAATTTAGGTCTACCTCATATCCTCTTATCACCTAAAATCATCATATTGTTGCAATGATGGTAACGGTAAATCAAAAAGTCTATATGATACATGGTTAACCATCTTAGGTGACCTCACTTTATCCTCTATATGTGCTATTTTCACTCTTTTTGTGCGATTTGCACCCTTTGTTGGATGTGATCACTTAAAATCTTCTCCTCCTACATAATTACAAATTCATCTTAATATTTGCATTCTTGCAACATTCAATTTGTGTAAGTTGGGTCTCAAAGGCCTAATATTCACTCTCATGCGATATTGCTGGTCTTGCATCTTTGCTGTAGAACATGCGTTGCACCTTGTTAAGTAATTTTTTCATCCCGTATCACTTCTCCATTTTATAACAATGATATAGTAAAGATCCTTTATTGACAACCCAATTTTTATAGTAACTTGTGGTATTTCTCTGTGCGAAGTGAAAAATTCACTTGGTATATCTCGTCTAATTTTACTCTAGTATTATATAAAATTAAAATACAATATAGATAAAATTGATGTTTTTAAATGAAAAAACAATGATGTTACCTTGAGAAAATGAATAATACTGGAAAAAGATAAAATTAGATTAAGCGGTATTGCGATAAAGTATATTTTGGAGTTAACTTTTTTGACCTCTCAGCTTTTATTCACTTCATATGCGGAAAGAGAGATCAAATATATGACAAAGTGGAGGTAATGCTAAATAAATATATACGGTGAAGGATGACCTCATAATGACTACCTATTCTCTTTAAGGAATTGCAATATTGCATTGCTCTACCTCGGGTTTGTTTGCTTCTTTCATTATTACTTGATTATTATTAGCTCATAATTCTGTTCTGATCCTTAGGGTGACTTCAAGGTGCAAGAGGATAAAAAGCATAGAGCAACATATCAGTCTTTAGGTGATTCGGAAACGAAACTCCAGTTCTTTTCAGCTCGACAAATTGCATGTCGTGTGCTTGGAAGTAGGGGTTACCTTTGTCAGAAGGTAAACTATTTGCTTAACACATCAATGTTATGTTTTAAGATTTTATTCTTGTATTTTTGTGTGAGATATTTTCTGCATGAAAGCATAAAGAATAAGTATGTTGTGATCTGCAAATTTTGTCTTAGAAAAGTTCTTTTTTTTTTCTTTTTTGACAAACAAATAGGTTTTGATGGTATCACATCTGGTTTTGTTTCTGTTGTAAAATTTTCAAGTGCTGGCTTCCCTCGGAAGATTGTATGTGCTCAAAACTTATTTCATGTCCTCTTTGGCATCGAGTACGGTTTTGGTTGTATATGCATCCAAAGGTACGAACTTTTCTTTCTATCCTTTTTCTTGTTTTTCCTTTTCTATTTTTCCTTTACAACCTTTCATTTTCTTCTTAGTTCACACTTAATTCTTCCTGTATAAGAATGTTTATATGAATATCAATTCGTTCTTTTGCAGGATTTCTTGCGACAAAATAACACAGGGAAGTTGTTGTGGCAAGTATTTGGCATTCAAGCTGCTACTTTGTGCCTCTATGGAATAGCTGAACATGAGGAAATGATGTGGGATGCATTGAAGCTTGCAGGTCTTCATTTTTATTTTAATTTGTTTGGTAATTTAATATTCTAGTAGAATGAAGCAGCTAGAGAGCTTGTCCAAGCATAATCCCTTGAAGTTGTCAGAAAAGTGCTATTAACTACCACATGATTCCAAAAATGCTTATGTTTTGTATAAAAAATGTTGCTTACTACAGAATTTTGGAGTAGACCTCTTGTTGTGGTTGGTAAAATGATACACAATAGTTATGTAATTTAGCCAAGAGTGTGAGAGGTTGTGCCCTAGTACCTGTGACCATCTGTGTCCCAAAAAAAGGTATGGAAACTAAAAATTACATCTTGATAGACAAAATATCATACAATCTGTTAGTTAACCAATAATTCAAAACATATAGTTAACAAATTCAACTGTGTAAGCATGTGTCTGGTAGACTGGTATGCGAGGGTTGAGACAGATTTGAGATATCATGAGAACTATTGAATTTGGCATGTACGCATGTACATTCCTTTGAGAAAATAACTAGGTGGGTGGTTTGTCTCTCCCACACAGGAGTCATGGAAATGTCAAAGATACCTGGGGCACCACGAGTCCACTTTGGTAGAAAATTTTGCTACTTTTTTGTTAGTTTCCATTGTAATTGTTTTTAGCATGTTTATCAGTTTTGATCAATTCTTTCCGACAATTTCTCTCTCGGACAATTAGAAAAAAAAACAATTATTATCTTAGTCAACCGATGGACTTGTTGGGGCTAATTTTCTACGATGTATTGAAGAGCAGTAGATACAGACAAACTGAAGTTTGATGCCATAGTTAAATGTTAATGATAACGAGGAAATGATCACAGTTCTTTTCCGTTATGTCGAAGTTTGCAGAATACTTTGTTCTGATTGACCCCATCCATGTAGCATCAAAGAAGAAGAATGCTTATGGAGCTAAGTTGATGTTATGTATTCTGTTTTAGGAAAAATGCTGTGTAATCTGTTCTCACTTTTGGCAGAACCTGCAGGGAGATTAGCTTTTGATTCGCATTTTACATTATTTTCAGGAAAAGATAAGGTTTGGTGCCTTTATCCCAACAAGAATGCACCAGCGAAGTCTGTCAGGGACAGCATGGCCGAGCTTTCTTTTGCACATGTAGAATGCCCTCCTGAAACTGTACGCCACCCTAACTTTTGACATGGAAATATGGCCAAATTGTCATTGACAAGATGACAAAGGGGAAGCAAATGTAGGAATGAAGAGTCATTCACCTTCTTCTTTTTCTGGAAGCAATTCAGGGAAATGAATTTGAGACTTTGAGAAAAGTGAAAAGTCTTCCAAAAATTTCCCATAATAGAAAATAATGGAATTACCCATAAAGGAACTTTGGAGATATAATTTGGTGGTACTTCCTTTTTTCTTCTCAAGAAAGAGAGAGTTTAAGCTATTTTCTTTCATCAAGTGAAAGATTCTCTTTATGATATACTCTACCCTCCCAAATCCGCCCTGCTTAGCAGCCTACAAGGGCCTCTCCCCCTTTTTGCTCCCTTGGTGACTCACTCCCACATTATATTTGGAGGTGGATAGCCCTTACTACTAAGTAGCCATCCTTTATCCTCGGCTAAAAGTATTGGCTGGCTAATATTTACTTTGATTAAGTGCACTGAAAGAGTCATTATATAGATTATTAAGCATGTATTTTCATGGTGCCATGCAGATTTATTTGAACATGTGGTTACTAATAATGTTTCATATAATGGTAGTGTGAGTGTACTTTTGCTGCTTAAACCACGTGATGGTGATCAATCCTCTCAACTTGTCTGTGTGATATTCTCATTTTCCATTGCATGAGTGTTGACGTTTATGCTGCTATTTGTAGACAGATGGAGGCCATTCCTTGAATTTTATTCTAATTGATGGGACCTGGAGCAATTCAGGTGCAATGTTCAGCCGTTTGAAGGTACTTCAGCCAGCAAATGTTACTCTTTATTGCTTTAAAATCAAGTTTCCATTATGAAGTGACGAGCTTTTTCATCAGCACGTAAAAAAGAAGACATAAAAGAAAAAGAACGGAAATAATAAATTGAGATTGAGGTTTAAGTTTTAACCAATTAGATTAATAAGATTATGTTATTGGACATTGGAAAAGCTTCTACCTCTTGTGATGATAAATTGTTACTTTCACATACTTATTTATGCACAAATTTCAACTGCTGTTCTGCATGTTAGAGCACATAAATTTTCTAATAAAGCTCTATCTGGAGAAAAAAGACAATTAATTTGTTTAACAGCTGAAATTGCTGAACTCTTGCGTCTTAAGTGTATAGAAGTTAGAAAGCTCTTGTGTTTTACTTGTATAAAAATTATTTTGATGGGTTAAAGTAAGTTCTATTGACAGAAAAGGGCAAACCTGCAAGTGGCATATGGTAATAGTTATCTAGAGACTGGCAATTCTATCTCTTAATATGTAATCATTTCTCCTGAGATCGCTTTTTATTCCCTCTTATGCAAGACATGTAAAATGATTCTACAGTAAAATTACCACCATTCTCTTTCCAATTCCACCTGTCTCCAACTTCTTCCATTCTACCTTCTAAGCTGGATACCTCAAAAGGCCTCGGCCCCTTCTCTCCTTATCTCCTTAGCCAAACTTTCCTTTTTTGTTCCTGTGGAGACGGAAAACATCTGCGAAAACCTGATATTGGGAGACATATCACTGCAGTCTAATTCCACCAACTTATCCTCTCTCCCCTAATCAATCTATACTATATTAAAAGCACGAAACCCCTTAGCTAAATGTTGTTAGTCTTTTTTACCTTTTTAGAATAGAGTTCACTAGACAAAGTAGTCATTTTATTATTCTCCTAGCTAATATTTAGGAGTTTAAAACTAAATCAAATTTTACTAATTTAATCTTTCCTTATTTCAATTATGTATTAAGTCTTAATTTTAGGGCTTTAATACGTTATATATATTATTTTCTTATTTAAACTATATAACTTAACCATAATATCGTCCATATTATTAGAAATTAATTCAAAATCTTTACTTCATTTATTATATTATTATTATCCTTCTACTTCTATTCGTTTTATGAAGAACCACACGACCTTGCATAACTTTATGGCAACAATTTGTCTTTGTAATGTTTTGCTTAGTTTCAATGCTCAATTTTCAAAAATTAGTTATAAAAGGATGTAAAAGTCCACCAATTTTACTCAATAGTTAATTTATAATGTTCGTGAAAAAATTGGTGGATCTTTATACCTTTTTAGAACAAATTTCGCATTTAACATGAATGTACAAAAACTTAATTTTGGAATTTTTCTCGAGATTTTAGTGTTTGCTTTGAACTTTTTTTTGCTTGAATATTGCAATACAAAATAATCATGTAAAATTGGTAGATGTTTATATGCTTTATAACAAATTACTCCTTCTACAAAAACATAATTCATGAATTTTTTCTTGAGATTTAATGTTTGCCTAGAAATTTTTCTTTCTTCTTGGATTCATTCTAACAATTGCCAGCTCCAAGTATTTTTTTGGTCATATATTAAGTTATTTGTTGTAAAATATTAATCCAACATTGTTTATTCAATATGGGTACATGAGCAAATTGCTAGCTCCACATATATATATATATATATATATATATATATATATATATATATTGACATGGGTACACGTGCAAAACGCGTACCTTATTTAAAAGTACGAAGACCCTTAGTAAAATATTGTTCGTCTATTTTACTCTTTTAAAAAAGAGTTCACAATATTTATTAAACCCAACTATTAAATACATAATGTTTAGATATAATATTTTGAACTTTTAAATCAACTATATTTTATGTATTTATATTTTTTTATTTGAACTACGTAATACATCATAATTATAATAAAGAATATAATAGTAACTCACAAAACAGGAAAATCGCGTTAGAAAACTTAGGTACTTTTAGCCCCTTTTAGGTTTAGGAGTCTTTTGTTTGTTATTTTTTTTTTATAAGGTAAATTGTATTAATCAAAAGGGAGAGAACTCCTTGTATACCAAAAAGTAGAGAATTTACATCAGAACATGATTCTCTACAAAAGACGTCCAATCTTTTATACAAGTAGGGGCTATATGAGTGCACCAAAAAGCGATCAAAGATAAAAAACTATTCTTAAGATGTGAAAAAAGGAGACTTAATCCCCTCAAAAAATCTCCTATTTCTCTCCAAACTATCCACATGAGAGCTAACGGGGCGAACTTCCACGCCTTTTGCTTTCTTCTTCTATGGAAACTGGCCCAACTATATAACATCTCCTTTACAGTGCTTGGCATCACCCATTTGAACATCAAAAAGATTCAGGATTGCCTAGGGCAATGCAACAAAAGATGATCAACTTCTTCCTCAGAGCTTTTACACATGTAGCACCAACTAACAAGTGTAATTCCCTTCTTTCGAAGATTTTCAGCCGTCAAGATCACTCCCTTCGCCGCTAGCCATGCAAAAAAGCACACATTCATGAGCCCCTTAGGAATCCAGATCGAGGAGTATGGAAAAGTGGCTGCTTCCCAATTTTTCATGATGCTCCTCCACATGCCACGAATGGTGTTGTGATTGCCTTGGTCCTCCAACCCCCTCCCGTGGAGTTTTCTACTATGACTTCCCTCCATAGTCGTAATTTTGTTTGTTATTAAATTATCTTATATTTGTTGTACTAATATTTTGATTTTAGCTTATTGTGAAAGTTTTATCCACTTTAAAAACAAGAAGGTAAATGAGTGAATATAAGTCCTCATAAATTACGAAAAGACATTTGAAAACTTCTGCGAGACATGATTTTTTAATTTATTGAGCTAGCTAAATGGGAATGACATTCATTATTTTCATAATTTTTTCTTTAATTTTATAATTATGTATAACTTGCACATATTATCCAATAATATTCACTTAAGTTTTTTAAAATCGTGTACTTGTTGGTATGGGTACGCGTGCCGTGAGACTAGTATTTTATAGAATTCCACCTATCCCTTTGTTAATGTCTCTCCAAAGAACTGAGCTATGGAGTTATGGACTCCTTATAGCAGGGGTTCTTTCTTCATCTGCCTGATCCACTTCATACTTGTCTTTGAGTACTCTCCAATACTTATCTTCCTCAGTCCGAACCTTCAAACCACCAAAGAGAAACCCCCCCCCCCCCCCCCCCCCCCCTTCCTTCTGACTGACGGAGAAGTACGTTGTAATTGGTTAACAAAAGAGAGAGACATGTATAAGAAGTACAAGATTGTTGGATCGAAATGAGTGCCTCAGACTTATTCGCAGTATTTCTTTAGTTTCTCTTATCATGCCAAAGTTCCATTCCGTCCCTTAGAAATTACATTGTACTTTGTTTTGCTTTAATAGATAAGGTAAACAAAAGAGAACCACGTGTATTAAAAGTACAAGATTGTTAGTTGGATACAGATGAGTGATTTGGTATAACGAGTTATTCACAGTATTCTTTAGTTCATCTGTCATACCAAAGTTGCATTCCTTTTAGGGTTCATTTAAGTTCTGATTACGTGGGTCAATTTCTCAAAGAAAAACAGTTGATCTGAGATATTTAATTGTTAGGACCGATACGAGTTAATGTGGGGTGATGAGCTTCCTTGCATAACGCTGAATACAGGAGCATCCTTGATGCATAAACTCAGGTGAATCACATGATCCGAACTGCAGCTTATTTTTGTGCTCATTCCTCTTTAGTACTTGCCTTCCTGCCTTTCGTAACTCATGTGTAATGTTTTGGCCAAGGGCAGACCGCAACCATCATGGGATCGTACATGTACAGCGGCAGCTGCAATAGGCCTCCTCGATGAGCTGCATGACCTTCCAAATTTTGTTTCCTATGGATTGGATAAACAGGCTAAAGCAATTGAGGATGCAGTGGAGGTTTTGTTAGAAGCACTTACAGCTCGACGGCTTCGCATGGGTAGGTCCATCACCCGTAAACAAAGACACAATCGCGACATCCTTTAACAATGGTAGCAGCTGTTTTCACCTTTCTGGCAGATTGATGTCAGCAATTTTGAAGATGCTATGCCGCATATACAGAGCAGACGGTCAATAGCACTAACATGTTTTTTCATAGAGAAAGAATTACCAGTTTGAGCTCAGAAGATCCCGATCATTTTGGACAGTTTTGTTTTCCCTGGTTCTTATACATTTTTTTTCTTTCATGAAACTGTCTCCATATAGTTACGCTTCTCCAGGTTAGTAGGAGACTCTTTAAGTCACAAAAAGAAAAAGTCATGAAACTGTCTCCATATAGTGACGCTTCTCCAGGTTAGTAGGAGACTCTTTGAGTCACAAAAAGAAAAAGTCATGAAACTGTTAATGGAAGTAATATAGGATAGATATTAGAGGAACAACTTGGTTATGAGTTATAAGCATACTAGAAATCCTCTGTTTTTGCTTTTGTTTTCTTGGTTATACTTTCAAACCCTTTCATTAGAAGCAATGCTTTTTGAGAATGGGATCTATTGATGTTCAAAATTAATCAGGTTAGTGCACTATTAATTTCTGAGCTCTCTAGAAAGCAAAAGATGCTTGATGCTGCAAAAGGTAAAAAAAAAAATTTGTGTGTGTGTGTGTGTGAGAGAGAGAGAGAAAAGAGTACACGAGGGAACTTTTGCCAAAGCCGAAATAATGTGACCTTTCATTCATAAACAAAATCACAGACATAGTAAGGACAAGGAAGTTTTGACCAGTACCAAGTTACTTGTTGATCCTATAAACTATTCCTGTCCTGAGATCACATAAGTTATTGGAGTGATTATTGAATTTTTTTACTTATGAGTGAAATACGAGATTCATTTTAATAGTGATGATATCAACTACTACTAATAACCGAAGTGGGCATCTCCTTCAATCATGAATCAATGTCTAGTTGGATGAGATTGACTTGATGTCCATAGGGTGTTACTAAAATAGGCTGTCTCTATCTTTTTATTTGTTCGAAATTGGGGATTACTGAAAGTTAGCGTCCAAGGGATGTCAGAGGGGCAAAGATAGAAAAACAACAAAAAAGAAAGATGCTAATCCAAATAAAGGAAGTGGGGAAATATGAATTTTAGTTGGACAGGTGTGAGCTTTATTCTGAAGATAGTATACTTCACTAGAATTTGTATGATATTGACAAGTTCTTGGTCATGCCGTTCGTTCAAATACAAACTAGTCCTAATTTCTTGTAATTTGCATAAACAAAACCGAAGGTATTTTTTCCAAATTAAAACAAGTATTAACCTTGCTTGTTATTTATATGCAGCCTTCTTGGCAATATGTTAATATAGTAATCTGTTCAACTGACCTAAACGTGCCTCAAATAATATTAAGTTGTATTATATCTTGTACACCTTCAATTAAAGATATATATATATATATATATATATATATAT